>OZ010668.1:62810102-63075102 GCA_963932185.1 Troglohyphantes excavatus | reverse complement strand
TTCTACTTTAAAACTAATAAAATCCCACAACTAATATTCACTCTCTCTGATAAAAAAAAAGTAGGGAGAACCGGTATATCTAAAATTGTAGATGTACAGCAATCAGATGATCAGTGTTACAGATCACCATACTTGTAATCATTTCACCATATTTATATATTAAAATCAATTTAAATTTTTTAACTTTTCTAGTTTTAGGGGGGGTGGTGTCAAGGAAATAATTTTCGGAACGATTAGAACGTATAAAATTGCATAGAGATTATATTATTAAAAGTAAACGTACATCTACAATATTTAAGTAAACAAAACGTGTATCATATAATGGGATTTTTATTCGAAAACCAAGCCTGGGGAAAAGTGAATTAAGTGTCACTATTGCGAATGGTGGGATCATGAAACTTGTACTCGTAGATAATTACTATTTATGTTCCATAATTATAATTCTGATAACTCGATGTAAATGAATATAGTAAATGTAGTAACTTACCAGTCAGGTAATTAGGCAAAATAGTGTCAATTCTTCTAACGTCTTCTCATTGTTACACGTATTACAACTTGCCCCGTTAACGAGGATATTTGTACAATTTTAATCGCGTAAGATAACCATCCTTCCTGAAAATTCTAATCATTGAATATTCTGCTCAAATACATAAAAACAAGAATGAAAAATATATCTTCACTCTATTATTCAATCCATATCGAAATCAACTGTATGTACTTCTAATGTTATAATCAAATATGTAAAAAATACAACTATTAGATCAGGTCTTCTCTTTTCTATTTATATCATAAATTAAGTAAATTTTCAAATAAAAATTAACCATATGATTTATATGACTGGAATATATTTATTTCACCGTATATATAAACGTTTTAACAAATACAATTATTTTGCACTAAAATATAATACGAATTACAACCAGCACAAAGTATATTTTCGCAAAATATTATAATTATTTTAATAACTATTAAAAAATAATATAATTATTTTAATAACTATTAAAAAATAATATAATTATTTTAATAACTATTAAAAAATAATATAATTATTTTAATAACTATTAAAAAATAATATAATTATTTTAATAACTATTAAAAAATAATATAATTATTTTAATTAATATTTAAACAAAAAAATTTAGATATAATGTGTTATATGCATTTTGTTAATTCAATTTACAAATAAAAAACATATTTATTGACCAAACATGACCCCTTAACTACTTTAAGACATGTCATAGATTTATAAAAGTACAACTTGTGCTTGAATGTGATATCACCCCCAATTAATGTACAATACAGATTATATTACATTTATTTTCCTATTCATAATCTTGTAAACTAAAATATCTTATCATACAAACTTCAAGAAACCTCTATTAGACTCATTACCTCTCCGCGTCTCAATCTTATCTTCGAAACGCCACGTCACTTAAATATCAGTTAGCCTGCCAGCGACAACGTCGAACCAAGTTAACATAATGAACCGGCAGGCCACAGTTCAAACCCGCTGTCGAGCGAGCAAGGGTACAGCTGACATGTAATTAAAATGGCCGCCGCTCACTATGAATATTCCATTTCTCACGGTCCAGCCAATCTGCTACGGTCAAACGAGGTTTGTTTAACGACGGCTCTAATATCTTCTGCACACCTACGTGGACCTATCAAATGTCAATCTTTGGAGTCCCCTGATTGTATATGAGTATGAATTAAAAGTGGAATGGAAATATGTAATCATGTTACGCGTGCTGCATGACAATGTGTGCTTATGAAAATGCGCATTGCTTGAGGAAATTCATCGCAATCGGGATTGGGGGAATGAATTAATGCATTGGTAACTACGATGACTGGTGCGCGGTAAATTGGTCATGGGAATTTGGTCTTTCGGAGTATCGGGTTCTTAATCGGTCGAGTAATATTGAATATCCCTTGTAGGGGGGTATAGAGTTTTGGTTTATAAATATACATAATCATAACACGTTTGAGTAATTCTATTTGTGAGTTATTTACTTGAAATTAGAAACCACGATGCAACCATATTTATAAATTAACACAAGACAGTTCACAAGTATACAACTATACTAAAGAAATTTAAAAGTTGCTGGTTGAATTAGACATTGTACAAGGTATATCCATAAGTTGAATAAAATAAATATATATATATATATACACTAGTATTTGGTTCATGTAAACAGAATTAATGCAGGAATACACATAATAATAATTAGTAAACATTAAATTAGTTATACCGTAGTTACTGAACACATTGTGGAAACACTCCGCATTTAACATAGCTAATGATAATGTATAACGGAGAAGCGTATTTAAAAGGTCATTTCCATTAACAAAACTACACTTACTGTTTATATTCATTTATAATTTTAAGGAAATAATTTTTTTATTCACACTTATGTATATAGTTCAGATATGTATAATCAATGTAATAATGAGAACCATTCAGTATATTTTAAATTAAACACATATAAAGTTAGCAGTTACATATATCATACTATATACTTCCTAAAGTTCATTCTACACCACTAACAACACAGCATGAGGGTTTTATAATTCAACACATTTACCGTACATCAAAAGTCAATGTGTAGCGTTTGGCGAGGATCTAACTGGGAATTCTGTGTACAGAGAAATATTGCAAGTTGAATCTGATGCGACTCAAACATCCTCACGTTACACGTTTGCGTGGGGTGCCAGCTCAGGTATTGTCATCGTCATTGGATCATGGCTGAAGAATACGAAATAGTATTCCAGACTTTGGATACATCATTGTGTACATACATCATGCGTTAATAACTGATCTTGTAACGTTAATAACTCATCGTGTAACGTAAATTCAATTATTAACTCTCAAAAGTAACACTCTCATTTTTGAACTTTCAGCGATCGTCAAATATTGTCACGCTTCTTCTGTCAATTTTGACACAACTTACGTCATTAAATACCTTTGACTTTTGTCGAAGCCATAAACTTAATATTTTTTTTAACGAAACTAATTTATTCCGATTTCTTTCCCTTTTGGTTTTGGTCTTATTCGTATATTGCTGCAATTCAAACGAGATCTTTTGACAGTCGATAGCACGCGCAAGTTCGGACTAAATGATATCAGGTACAACTCAATCGTTTGATTTTTAATTGAAGTAGTTTTCTTTTGATTAAATAAATTTTGTGAAAAAAAGCGACAAAATGAATTTCCTTTGTTTGACGAAATATTTAAACGGAGCACATAGCGATCGTCTGTATAGTCAAAAATGACAAAAGTTTCTTTCAAAAATGACAGACTTTTTTACAGTTTTCCGACTAGGTCATCACTGGTTCATACATTTCTGTAATTGTTTTACTGTGCAATTAATTTTGAAACTACATGAGGTAAGATACGAAATAGAATATATTTAATATAAGAAGAGTTTAGAGAAATTATACAATAAATCTGGTATAACCTATATTTAATAGAAACGAAAGTTTACAATATATATGGATCATGGCTGAAGAATACGAAATAGTATTCCAGACTCTGGATATATCATTGTGTACATACATCATGCGTTAATAACTGATCGTGTAACGTTAATAACTAACTACTAAATTTTCAGAACCAGACCCAGAACTCAACCGAGCCCTTCTGACAGTCGATAGCACGCGCAAGTTCGGACTAAATAATCTCCGGCACAAGTCAATCATTCGATTATTAATTGAAATAGTTTTCTTTTGATTAAATAAATTATGTGTCTTAAAATGGTTGTGATTAAACTTCTTATATTGTATTTAATATAAGAGTAGTTTATAGAAAATAATACAATAAATCAGGTATAGCCTATATTTAATAGAAACGAAAGTTTACTAAAAATTTTCAGAACCAGACCCAGAATGAAACGATTCCCCGAAACCACACCTTCGCAGTCCATCCCAACCTTTTCTTCTCCAGTCTCCCGTTTATCATTCGCTCTTTCTCTCTCTCCTTTCTCTTGCTGAAACTGCGAAAAGTCGGCGCGCACAATAAGTTTTCTTAAGACCACATTTCAAATGACTCCTCGACTCCGAGGTTCAAAAGATCGCGGCTTAAAACCCTCGCACTTTTCTCTGTCCCCATTAATCGTCTGCCTGTAACGGGGAGCGGAAAACTTCATTGGGGACCCGTCACGATCATCCGCTTGAGATCGTTAATAACAGACCGCATTAAGATCTCTTTCCTAAGTAGCACTTCACCCCCAACCCCCTCTCCTCTCTCTCACTTTTGTATCACAATGTAGAGTTAAGCTGGGAGTTAAGGTGGAAATTTTAAGAACATTTGTTTTGAACTCTGCTTTGTGCCATTTGAAATATCAAAGAGATTAGTATTCGTAGGTTTGGTGGTTCACTGATTTGGTACTTTGTATTGAATTAAATGTTGTAGATGTCTGCAGTGAAAAGAAAATTTTACGTTAAAATATATATTTCATGAGCTAAAAAAATTAAATTATATTATTAACCAATGTGTGTTATATCGACGAGTATATTAGCCTTGTATCGCAAGTTTTCCAGCAATACAACCATTTTAAAATTAAAAATATACTCTATGTTAAAACATTTTTTCAAATCTGAAGCATTTAGTGAAATTTTGATCGATTTCCCTATAAGAGAAAATAAAACATTTTTAAAAATGTGGTGAAAATATAGCTAACCCTCTGTGAAGGCTTTACATCATAAGACCAAAGCTCACGTAATCAATGGTAACTTTGAAAACGAAGGTTCGAAACTTACCGAAGTGTCAGAGTAAATGATCTATCAGTCTGTATGAACCGTTAATTACTAATTATAGTATCGTATTGCGATCCGAATTAGATACGTATGCTAATTTATTAATTAATCAATGTGGTCATTGGCCATATATTTAAATTAATTGTCATGATTTGATATTACAATGGCAATAGAGTTAGATACATGAATACGAAATACATTACACTTAAGTCGCTCAATTCCGAAACTTACTTTGTCCATTTTAATAACTAGCCTTTCAGTTACTTAAGTCGAATGTTTTTCGAATTGCATTTTATTTTTACACCTGTAATCAAGCAAAGTTCAATGTGTAATACAGCATATTCTGTTCAACGTCAGGTGTAGAAATACAATTTAATACACATCACATAAGATTTAAAATTATGAAGGGCTAGTTTTCTACAAGAGACGTTACGAAATTTGACGACTTATTTTAGCTGTTTTCGTTGAAATAACATACATTCAATGACTATTTATATAAAAAAAATTGCACTCAACGAAGCAGGCGATTTATTATAATATTTATTATATTTATATTTTATATTTTTATTATAGTTATATTTAGAAATTAAATAATGCCAATTAAAAATAATTTGTAACATTGTAGATTTTTTTGGCCTTTTTAGGATGTGTGTTGCATGTTCATACTACTTTTATTATTAAATATTTTAATTCGTGGATATGAACTAACTGTAAGATTGTTTTACATGAAAATTTATAGAATTTTTTTAATTCTAGTATTTCACACATATTATTAATTGTTTTAAGATAGTATTCTATAATTACTGCAACAAACAGCGACGAGCATTATCTGAACATTTAGAAATTAAATTTTTATATACACTAAACAATTTTTACAAATCTGAAGTTACTTTCCATTTTATTAATATATACAGTTTTAAATTAAGAACGTTCGATAATATGTGTTTATTCTAAAACAGATTAAGTAAATTCAGTTACGAAATAAAAAAGTAAGCACTATTTCGATATGAGAAAATTTATAAATAAATACAATACAATGATATTTATATAAACAAACACGCCGATGATTTATATTTCAAACAACAAGAAATATATTTTGATTACTAAAAGCTAATATACATTTCCATAATGAAAGGCGTCATTGTAATTTCACAAATGAGGTAATAATTTTTGAGAATTGTTAAACCATGCTCTTTTTATTTTAATTCGAAATTATTTTATTTAACTATAATTAACTAAGATGTTATTTTAATTTATTTGGGGACTATTATAAATATGTGAATATATTTAATTAAGTAAAGGATTTAAGAGTATCTGAAATGTATTTAAGAAATTGTAGAATCTTGATTTGTTAATAATATTTGATTGTACGTTAAGAAATATTTTAATACTGCATTAAATAATACTATTATAATTGAAATATTATTATAAAGTACTTGAAATATAAAAAGGTATATTAAGCTTAATAAAAGTACTGAAATAAATGTAATTACACTTTCTTTTTTTCATCATAATAAACAGTTAATCATAAAGAATCATATGATTACAAAATGTATATTTTCCTAAATAAACAAACTAATTAAGGATATGTAATAATTGATTGAATACTGCGTTAAATAATACTATTATAATTGAAATATTATTATAAAGTACTTGAAATATAAAAAGGTATATTTAACTTAATAAAAGTACTGAACTAAATGTAATTACACTTTCTTTTTTTTCATCATAATAGACAGTTAATCATAAAGAATCATATGATTACAAGAATGTATATTTTCCTAAATAAACAAAGTAAATTAAGGATATGTAATAATTGATTGAAATAATTAAAGATATTCATACTTTTACATTTCTGAAAAGATTTGACGATTTTTATTGCATACTATGAATTGACTATTTCTTTCATGTTTTACACACATGTTTGTCCAGTGGTAGAGTAATTGGAGGGTTGATAGTTTAAACCTTGTTAAAGGGAGTGCAACGGGTGTATGATCGAGAAGTTGCCAGTTTCGTCCCTGGTTGTTCACACAAATCATTCGCTTTATAAAGAACACTGATGCACGTTAAATATGTCGTGGCTCAAACGTCTTTTTTCTAACACTTGCGTATGCGACGTCAGCTCAGCTGTTCGCTTATCCCTCTTAGACACTCTAATTTCCGCTCGAGCATTTATGTATTGATGACCACAGGGTGCACATTGAATCAATGTTTTTGACTAACAACCAAGTCCTTAAATGTATTCACTACATACTACAACTGTCCTTTAACATTTCACAAATACAACTGCTTTGCTTTGTCACTCCATTGCACCGAACACTCAAATATAAGTTAAAAGCCTAAAAATGACATTTTTACTCCTATACCTGTTGAAAAAAAAAAGTTTATACTGACGTAGTAAGCAATTACCTTTATTATACCTAACTCGTATAACTTCTGCCGGAACCAATACAACGTTACAGACGTCAGGGAATCATAATATTTTGGCCACTCAGTCTAATACATTTAAATTATAAGATTTTGTATATTTATTTCTATAATCAGAGCCTACATACTTGCAACAACTACATATCAACCACATACCAACTACTTTCCCAGGAAATTTACGAAAAGCAATCGCAACCCCGGAATGGAGCTCCTGTCGATCGAGGAAAGAAAATTCATCATTGTCTGGTCTAGTGGCGTTTCTTTTCCTTGAGGCGACATTTCCAGGAAACAAAACACATTGAGCAGAAGGGATTAACCTCAGAAAGGGGACACCTGTCCATTTAGAAAAGGTGGAGGGACGATCGTGAAAAATGTGATCCGATGTAGCTGATCGGGGAATACTCCCTGGAGAGCAATGTTCTGGAGATCGTTTGCAATGAGGACTGTTTGCCGATTTTGGATATTTTGGAACGTATGACGTCATTTTATGGGAAGATATTTCGGAAAGTTTTTGGATGAAAGAGCTTGCTCAAAATTTTAAATTTGTCATGTTTTTTTTTGTTTTGTTTTTTTTACTTTTATTAAATTATGTTCATTTTTTTTTTTTTTTTAAATGTATTGTTTCTTTTAATTCAAGTATTCCTATTACAATTTTAATTTTTTCTATGCAATATTTTTTAATTTAATCAAATTAAAATATTACACTACTAAAATATTAAAAAAAGAAGGCTACGAAAAATGAAACATACATTCAAAAATATTATTATAAAATATTAGATTTCTATAACATTTTAAAATTTCAAGTAAGGTAAAAATATATTGATGGGATACCGTATAATTTTTGGAAAAACAATCAATTAAATTATATTCAATCAATTTAAACTTTCTTAAACTGTTTGCGTAGATAATGTATGATATTTAAAAAAAATCACATAATGTTTTATTTATGGTAAATTATGTTTAAAATTATATTTATTTTCAAGTTTGACGCATTTTTATAAAAACAAAAAACACTTTCAAAAATATTTCTAACATGAAGATTTTTTTTAATTCCATTTTTTTATTAATACATTTTTTAAACGGAAGAAATATCAAACATATTCTAAAACAATATCATATAATAATATAAAAACTATGACATGAAAAGTTCAAAGTATCCCATTGTAAACTACTAATAAAAAAAGAAGTAAGCGAGTTTTTTGTTCGATTGTGTATTTTGTAAGTTGTGTTTTTTGTACATAATGTTTAATGAGTTAATTGCTTTTATAAAGCCATTAAAATAGAAAAAAAAAGACTTTTACTTTTTGTTACATTTAACAATTTTACTGTACTTTTAAAATGTATCATTTATTTTCCGAATGATGCAAGCAGTGTATTTGTTTTTAAAGTAGTGTTTATGACTTATTATAAAAAATATTTTCAATATAACGAGTTATATATTAACAAATTTATTTTTTTAAGTATACTTCTACCCGATTAACCCTATTTTTTAAATAAAATATTTAATATTACAATTTTAGTTTATTGATATTGAGTAAATATAGAACAGGTACTAAATATATTACTACCAATTTTTGAAAATCATTAAATATTTATATTAAAGTATTTATACAACTCCTACATATTAAAATAAACAATTTATATAACTCACATTTCATTATGATTATTATTATATAAGTATTTAAAAATAACGCAACTTTATGGATTGTCTCTTTTGCACAAAAAAATAAAAAATAAAAACGAACTTATTTTTGAATTGAGAATAAGCTGTTTGGATATAAAATTCTTGTGAAATGCACCTTAAAAGACCTGATCCTTTTTGAATCCGAAATATCTACAACTTTTATTCATCCTTTAGCCATTGAGAGATTTCATGCACTTTCGAAATAGAATACCAAGAAAGTAGTTCATAGAGTGTTATGGTCCCCGAAATGTGCAAGAAAAAGTATTTGGGAAGCTATGAAGGCAGTGATAAGTCAGGTTCGTGAATCCATTATTTGCTTCAAGAAATCTACTGCGCCACAATTCTTTTGTATCTCCTTGCATTAGAATGTCCATAAGTAGTCTGAAACCTGGTTTTATGTTTCTGAAATGCATTTGAACGTGGGGTTTTGTGTTTCACTGAGCTTTCATGGGAATCACCTAAGCGAATTTTGAATGCATGTTAACGTTTCAGAAATATCCAATTTGTAGAACTGATTTACAAAAAAAGTGATAATAGTTGCTGTGTTTTATACTTTAATAAAACTACTGTTTTATAGCTATTAAAATTAGCATTTATATTTCTGAATATTTTGATAAAAAAAAGTTAGATTGTCCATTAGAGCAACTTTGCCATGTGGGACAATTTTTTTGGTTTTTAAATACCGTCCTGTTAAGTTCTTAAACCAACCTCTATTTTAAAAGCTTCTATTTTCGGTTCAGGTACTTGACTGGGTCGATTTATAAAAAAACAGTTAACCGGGTGACTGTATATCATGTAATAATCGCATTCATACTTGTTAATGTATTAATTTCACATCGAGCATTATCATGATTTTCAGTTTTTAGAATATTGTATTATTTAAAACAAGCGACATTTTAAAATCACTTAATTGGCCGCAAATCCAAAATGACTCTTAATAAAAAGATAAGTATTTAGACATTCCACAATCAGACCCATACTAACGTATGCTTCTCCAGTACTAACAACCCTCAACAAGACTGAGACCACCGCGATGCCAAAATTCAATTCTGAGGGAGATAGTCAATGCAGAAAGACATGTTCGGGACACCTTAATCCAAAGAGATCTTAAAATAGATACTTTGGCCACATTTATGGCAAAAATAAACTTTACATTTTATCATAACAAGCATTTTAAATGTCAGAATCCATATGTCCTTTATTTAACGAGAGGTCATTTTATAAGTATATATTACTAAACAAAATAAGTAAACTTTAAGTTCTTTCCATTTCATGGAAACAAGCTTCAGCCAGTTAATGACTGGCAACCCTCTTCCTACTAACTAAACTGCCTAACAGTTTCAATCCGACAAACAAATTTCGAATTCCAATGAAAAAGTTTGGGGCCTTCGGCTCTTCACTTTGGTCAATTTTATATCACAGTACTCACAGTAAAATACGTTTTTGAACAAAACAATGTATTTTAAACTCATTTAGTTAATGAGTCATTGCTAATATATTTAAGTATATTCCATGTAGTGTCAAGTATGTATCATTCTGTTTATTTCAAGTTATAGGAATATGCCAATGATATTACGATTCGTTTGCTAATAATAGCACCAACATTGTATGTCAATTCTAAATAGCAAATATGTGTTATCAGTTTAAAAATAAATAATCCCAATAAGCTTCCAATATGTTCGCAATCACAATTTTACGTTTTTTGAAAGTTTACAGAAGTAGACATATAAATATTATGCTTTTAGAAATCGATATTATTTTAATACCTAAAATCATAGTTTTGTTATATCTCAAGACAATGCTTCCTCCTACAAAACTTGATTAAGGACTAACAATTACTTTGGTACCACATATTAAAACTATACTACATATGCTATAAAAAACTTGTTAGCATACAACAATTAAAAAATTAACTGACAGGCTACGTAATATTAAAGTCATAATCTTTGACGTTTTCCTCTAACAACAATTATACTTACAAATAACATATTTTGATAAACAACCACTTTTTGTCACTAGAGTTATAAAAGTCCCACACCCCTCGAATGCACTGCCTTCCCAATATAAAAAAAACATAATTTGCATCAGTTCCACCCCATCGACCGCTAATGAAATTCTTCCTATCCCAATATTAGAAGTTAATGGAATTCACCATTTAGATACAATATCAACTCTCAATATTCAGATATTCAAATATGAAGATTTAAATGCAATGAAACTTCCGTGCTTAAAGTCAACGTTTTGGCTTATCTCAAGAAACAATACTAATTTGATTTATGTAGATTAAAAGCAATATTTTAAATTGTAGTGACTGAGAGAAAAACTTAACTTAAAACGACATTGCATCCTTAAACAATTTTTAAAGTATAAATTTTATGACTGCACATAAATATAAAAAACTCACAACAAATAATATTATTTAATAGTAATTTGATTAAACTTTATAAAGTACGTTTGTAAACTGCTACACACTTTTTGTAATCTGTTTGTTTAAATAAAATCTACTACATATGCAAAAGAATAAAAGCATTTAGCATGTAAAAGGTACTTGTGAAACTATTATCTTAGGCTCATTCTAACAGCTAATTGTACTTATGAATACGTACAAATAGCATATCCTGATAAACTATCACTTTTTATCACTACATTTATCAAAGTCTCACTTCCCAATCTCTTAAAGAAACATCTAATTTTTCTCAATTCCACCCATCAACCGCTGAAAACATTCCTCCAGACCATTGAAATTAAACTAAAGTAATTCACCGTTCAGACACAATATCCACTCTGAATATTCATATGTTCAAATATGAAAATGTAAATGCAATAAAACTTCTATGCTTAAAGTCAAGGTTGCAATATCTTAAAAAATATAATATATTTTCATATAAATTTATTAAATGCAATATATTATAAAGTTGTGACTGAGAGAAAAAACTTTTACTTAAAATATCATTGCATCCTTAAACAATTATTAAGGTCTAAAAATTATGACTGCACATCAATTTAAAAACATACTACAAATAATACGATTTAATAGGTATTTGATTAAACATTATAAAATAAGTTTTTATTGCTCATTAAAAAACCTACTACACATGCTAATGAATAAAAGCAGTTAGCATGTAAAAGTTAAATTTCATAACTTGCAGGCGCACTTGTAAAACGATTATCTTAGGCTCATTCCCCTAACAGCTAATGGTACCTATTACTACGTACAAATAGCATATCCTGATAAACTATCACTACATTTATCAAAGTCTCACACCAACGTGACTCCCTTCCCAATCTCTTAAAGAAACGCCTCATTTTTCTCAATTCTGCCCATCGACCACTGATGAAATTCCTCCATATCCAAGATTAGAAATTAAAGTAATTCACCGTTCAGGCACAATATCCACTCTCAATATTCATATGTTCAAATATGATTATTTAAATTCAATGAAACATCTATGCTTAAAGTTAAAGGTGACATATCTTAAAAAATATAATATTATTTTTATATAAATTTATTAAATGCAATATTTTATAAAATTATGATTGAGAGAAAAACATTAACTTAAAATGGCATTGCATCCTAAAACAATTATTAAGGTCAACAAATTATAACTGCACATCAATATAAAAACTTACTACAAAGAATACGATTTAATAGGTATTTGATTAACCATTATAAAATAAGTTTTTATTAGACATTTAAAAACCTACTACGCATGCTAAGGAATAAAAGCATTTAGCATGTAAAAGTTTAATTTCATAACTTGCAGGCGCACTTGTAAAGCGATTATCTTGGGCTCATTCCCCTAACAGCTAATTGTACGTACAAATAGCATATCCTGATAAACTACCACTTTTTATCACTACATTTATCAAAGTCTCGCAGCGACGTGACTCCCTTCCCAATCTCTTAAAGAAACATCTCATTTTTCTCAATTCCACCCATCGACCGCTGATGAAATTCCTCCAGCCCCTAGATTAGAAGTTAAGGGAATTCACCCGCCTGTATAAGTTATGCCCTGTGCATTCCCCTGTATCCTTCCTTCCTCCTGCCGACTTCCCCGGAATCAATACCCCGGATCGGCGGGGTGTGACGCTTAATGACGTTTTTACAATATCCTCCTCAACAAGCCATCGTTTGTCAGGGATAAGGCGACGGAGATGTCACTGCCAAAAGTACCGCACGTGGTTACGGTAATTGAAGGCGGCAAAAGACGGGATCCTTCCCCTTTAATGGGGAGGGAGGGGGTGATAAGAAGTATGTTTTTTTCTTCCCCCTACATGGTTTTCTTTTTTATGCATCGCTTGGTTTTTAAAAGTATGGAGTAAATTGGTTTATAATAGTTGGTTTTAGTGAGAGAAAAACGGGTGTTGAATTATTGAGCTGTGGTGTGGTCTTTGATCAATTGAACGATGGGATGGGATGAAGGTTTTTTATTGATAATTAGTTGAATTTTTTGCTTTACTTACTAAATTTGGTTAAGAATTTAATCACTTTTATAAAACTTGTAATAATGCCCTATATTGGTATTCTACAATGATATTTTAATTAATAAGTCTACTATAATGTGTACATAAGTTATGTAATCTGGCCAAAATATTAAAATCGCCGGCATTTTTTCAATCAAAGTGATGTAACGCCACTGAGTTTCCGGAAGAGGCCGAGATAAGTATACAAAAGGACATGTGATTGCTTACAATGTACACAAAATAACTTTATTCAAACAGATATGAATAAAAAACGTTATTTGGCGGACTATTAACGTAGAATGGTTGCGGGTGTTAAGAAAGAGATATTTGGCAAATGTTCAAGAGCAATTGAAGTGAAAGTATTTCGGCACTTGGACTGTTAGCCAATAAAATGGGTTGAAAAGTAGTTCTTGTTCACGTTCGTAACTTCTCAATGCTCGAGAGAGAGTAAGAGGGTCCATATTTTTAAAGGAGGACAACAAGATCTCTAAAAACACAATTAGTCATAGACTACCGCGTTTGGTATATGGTATTTTGGCTTCTCATTGTATATTTCAATTAAAGACTATATATTTTAAAATTTGTAAGGTTATTTTAAGGTTTATATTTAGTCGGTCTGGGAAGTTTTATAAAAAATGGCTTATTATTAAGCAAGGAAGAAGTTACACTAGGAGCTGTAATCCCTATCATAAACAACAGAACTTAACTTTATTATGTACTACTCATTATAAGA
Organism: Troglohyphantes excavatus; assembly: GCA_963932185.1. Taxonomy (NCBI): domain Eukaryota; kingdom Metazoa; phylum Arthropoda; class Arachnida; order Araneae; family Linyphiidae; genus Troglohyphantes; species Troglohyphantes excavatus. The sequence goes on along the minus strand of OZ010668.1, from coordinate 63,061,042 downwards.
ATGCTTGATTTTCTTTGTAGACAGGAATAAGCATCCATTAAAAGATTATATTCTGACAAGACACTTCGACCACAGGTTATTTGTCAGACAACTCCTCCGACTTCCCCGAAAACACCCAATGTCCCTCTTAATTCACCGAGTCATTTTCCGAATAACCATTACCTCCTTCAAAAACGACCCAATGTCCCACTTCCGGCAAGCGGAAAATTCCATCCAAAGATTATTTGTTGAAACAACCATATCCTCCCTCACCGAAAAGGCCCGATGTCCCTCTTCCGACAAGAGGAATACATCATTGACCAAATGGTTGTCCGAACAATCCATAGTTTCATCTCCACAAGCTTTAGACTTCATACACCGGTTTGTTATGCGATCAACCCTTACCTGTCTTCCCCGAAAACGACCCGATGTCGCTCTTCTGACAATTGCAAGACTTCATCAACCGGTTGGTTGCTCAAACAACCTCATGTCCCCACCCCGAAAAACGATTTGATGTCCTTTTAACTACACTCGGAAGACTTCATTCACCGTTTGGTTGTATGCGCAACCCACAATTCCCTTTCTGACAAATTACCAACGTCCCTTACCCGACTAGTTGAATATTATATACATTGCTTGAGCAACTCATATCTTACTTTTTAAAAAGACCCGATGTCCCTCACCCGACAAGTTGAATATTTTATACATCAGATGATTGCTTGATCAACTCGTATCTTACTCTTTAAAAAGACCCGATGTCCCTCCCCCGACAAGCAGAGCACTTCATCCATCGGTTGGTTGTTCTAAATGTCAGTGGTGAATTTGTAAAACATATTTTATTTGCACCGTGTAAGTATTTGGCCTGTATGTGTATCGACAAATTTAAACAGATTATGGTATTCTACAAGTATCTTCATTTCAATTTATTTGTTTGTCAGTATCGCAAGAACCACTAATAATTTCGTGGGTACTTTCTATTCTCAATAGCTGTAAGATATGTTATATGTTTAGATAACAACGTTTTTTTTTATAAAAATATATCTTTATTTTTTAATAATGCTGGTAAATATTAAAGCATACCAAAGACAATTATTAGAGAAAACTGAAAAAAATATTTTATCACCCATAGTAATCCTGTAGAAGCTGTTTTGTTATTATAAGATATTTCTTACAGAAAAGCCGACATTCAGAACTTGTTAGCAACTTCAGCATTTTTTTAAATAAAAGTATTGTAACACGTACATTTTTTTTATTTAAAACTAGGCATATATATTATAGATTTTTAGAAAAATACCGACAGAAAAAAAATATAATAAAATTATACTTATTTATTTTAGGGTTGAATCTGATCGGAAATATGCACGTTATATAAATTGGTGACACTTCAAGAAATATTATAATATCAACATTTAAATATTGCAAACAGCTAACGTTCTCGTACAAACCCACCACAGTTCCTTTTGTGAAAAATTGGATGAGTAATTGTACAATATCAACATAATTATGTTCACCTTAATGCTTTAGCGTAATTTTAGAAGTGGAATACAAAATAAAAAAATATAACAAAACGATGTTTGATTTTTTAAAAAGTTATATCTACATAAAGGATGTAAAATATATATATTTTTTATAAAATTATTTATGTATTGTAAGATGTTTTTAAAAAATATGTATTATAAAAATTATAAATAATGATAAAAAAATATTTAGTAGAAATATTCAATAAATGTTCTATATTAAATGTATACACACTTTAACAGAGTATCAGTCCTAAAATAAATAAGTAAATTATTTTGAAGGTTATTAGCTTTTATTATTTATATTTCAGAACATAGAGATCCAGTCCTTCTATTGCAGAATATAAAGCATTAAAACTATGGCGAATTTAAAACAAAATATTTTGTTACATTTCCTTTAACTGGTAAACCATGAATTGTCTGTAACCGTTTAAAAGCCCCCTCATACTATTTCATTGGTCCGCAAATAAATGAACTCTTCGGCTAAAACAAAATTAGTATTGAGAAAATATTACACAATTCCAAAATATTCCAATTTAGACTAACTCTGTCTTGACACAGAAATATTGGTTTTAAATTTAGGGATTATAAGTACGCTTTAGAACTGAATATAAATTGTTTAACTTTCGTATCTTTAAAAAATATGTTTTAACATTTTTCAATTTTTTTAAATAAATTGTTAGGGTAAGACAACTTATTAGGCAATTTTCAAAACTTACCAACCGATTGGGAAATAAGCATTGTATATTTTTAAAATAAAAATTCTATTAAAATTAGATTTAAAAAGTATAATGCGTGTTTAATATAATACATTTTAACTTGTATTTATATCAATCTAGTTTCAAAATACGTAGTATTTATATAGAATAAACATTTGATATTAAAAATTTAGTTTCCATCTCTCTCCCACCTACCATTTTGTTATAAAAATAAAGAATTACAATCGTATATAATTTGTCCTAAGCAAACCAAATTAGTTGTCCTTTATTTGGAATAAATACCTAGCATAGCTTTCATAATATTTAATTACGCTTATTTAAAAATTTCGTATACCCCTTCATGTATGTTTGTCTTTTTCATTTGAACCATGGATCATGCATTAACACAATACATAGCTGGAAACAAATATAATCTGCTGAACAGTAATACTGAAACCATTTGAGCTCAATCATCCTCACGGTAACAATTCATTTAAGGAATTCTCAGGAGATATCACAATATATTCATAACATTGTTTCAGCAAAGGATTTCCTTAGGGATTTCCGTTACGACTTCTGTTTTTAGAGACTCTCTTGGGATCCGAAATCCCTTTGAACAATAAGCTCTTACCGTATGCATTGTGTTGTTAGAATGAAGCACTTTATTAATGGTTAAGAGTAAAATGTTGAAAAATGCACATTTAACAAATCGTGAATGCTTTATTATAATTTGTCACAGGACATTTTTGTTGTATTTTTGTTTAATCATTTTATATAAATTGTGCATAAGTAAATATTTGTTCGTCCTTAACAAAAATCATTGAATAATTTTAATGAACTAACTGCTACTTCACCTTAGCGATTACTAAAATTTTATAGTAGAAGAATTGTTTTTTGCAATGGAAAAAATAAAATATGTATGATTGTTGTATACAATTTTGGTATAAAAACAAATATGAGGTTATACATTAGAAAACAAAAAAACAATGTTTACCTTTTCTTCCTAGTTTCACTATAAATATAACCTAAGTACATTTTGAGCTTCTATACTCGGGGACAACCTAAGTTGAGCCTAAAGCAATTGAATATTTATACATATCATAGTTTCCGCTTCAGGTTCAAATTAGATTGTCCCCGGTTATATAAACGATTGATATATTGATAAACGAAAAGGTAAACGTCACATTTTCCTCCTGAACCCTTCATATTATTTATTCATTAGTTTCACGAACATTTATTTTTTTCGTTAATACATGAACTTTAATCGAGTTACTAAGTGATTAAATTTTATGGTTTAACTAACAGTTGATGTAGAAAATCTCAAAACTTACTTAACAATAATTTTTTAATTTAAATTTAAATGAACAATACATGATTTAGAATAGAAATATTATAAATTTCTTTACCCTTTTTTGGAGTAAACAAAATAATAAAAAATTGTTTCACTATAAGAGTGTTTGGTTTAATTGTTCCGATACTTTATTTTTATATTTAATTTGTTTATGTATCTCAGTTTAGATAACAGAAATCAAACAAACCTTACATATCTGAACATTTAAAAGAATACACATTTTCAAAGATTCTTGATGTTTTGGGTTTTTTCTCATTTAGTTTATTTCTGTAATTAAATATTATGCGCCTTACAAAGAAAACTAAAAAATATACGCACGTTTTGCCCACACTTATACATTAGTCGATTTAAAATAGATGAAAGTAAAGTAATTTTCTTAATTTTAAAAATAAAACCTATTAAATAATTTAATGATACATAATGGTTCTCCCTATCACCCCTTACCTTCTAAGCCAAAAAATAGCTTTTTAAAGTTAGCGTTCTTATTCCTAAGACCCTACAATGAAACAAAAGAAATACTCTGCAGTTTTCCCACACCACTTTCAGTACCATTACAAAACTACTGAATTTTTTTCCATTGTTCTTTCTTTTTCAATTCAATTACCAGTTTGAGATGTAAGTAACTGGATGGTTGCCAAGGAATAATCCAATATATATTACATGCCGTTAATTCATAGAACATGTTGTAGGTCCGCTTAACATAAGGCTTAAAATTTGTTAATTTCAATTTTTATTGAAAATTAAATTTTTAAAAATGTCTGCATTTATTGTAAAATTTTAAAATAATGATTATGCTTTCAATGTGTCTAAAGTCATATGATATTGAGTAACACATTTTTTGTTGTTATTTTTTTAATTGCAATATCATGAATATTTTTGATTTTATCCACTTTGACTAAAATGATCTTAGAGATTTTATACATTCTAAATAAAATTTAACGTTTTATATACTTTGATTTTAAAAAATGGTTTTATTAAGTAACTTTAAAACAAATATCATGCACTGCAAACTATAATTGAAGATTTTTGCAATATTTCATTCTTAAATAATGATAAATTATATTTTCGGAATATATGTAATTTGAATAAATATATATATATATATATATATATATATATATATATATATATATATATATATATATATATATATATATATTTATTTGAATCAAAAGGTATTGATTGCAATATATAGTTCGCAAATTTTATTACTATGATAATTTTTATATTATACAGTCAAACTTTTGATGTTTAATTGTTTAACAATCCCAAAAGGGATGTTAACTTGTTTTACAATATTACCTATGGAAGAAAAAATATTGAAATTTTTTTTAAGTCGAATCTATGCAAATATATATTTTTAAGCAGTTTGACTTTTCTTAAAGTATTTCATGATAAAAACTTATGAGTATACAACTTAATATTTAAAAAACATTTATTATTTTACATTGAACATGTAAAATGAAAATCGTGTTATTTCGACATTGTAACTGTAGTGTTTTTCATCGAAAAAAAACATGACATCGAGATGACATAAACTATACATATGTTATTGGACAAACACATGCATAATAATTGAATGTTTTAACTTGTAATTCATTCTTAAGGATACGCACTTGATCCCATCTCTCCAATATCAATAACATCGATACCACAAGTAGTTTACAAAATACACTTCAAACTCAATCATATAAAGCACCTGCACATTAAAAAAATATTCTATATCAAAATTGTCATCATCTATTCCTTATTCAGTTGACTTTTCCCGTTTTTTTTCCCGATCCTTTTCCAAACAATCCATCATCGATTTCTTCCTAAAGTACCTTATTATTTATTCAGGAAACCGGAAAAGGGATACATTCCCGAAATGACGTGCACTGTTCACGTTGCTTGTGTCTGTCTCTCTCTCTGCATGAAAAATTTATCGAGCCCCCTCAAGTGTGACTCCCATTCCTAAATTCCTGTCTGTCCGTGAGTTTAATGCTCATTGTCTTTTCCAACGGGAGCGGGATGTGGGGTGTATATCCCTCTCTTCCGCATTTTACGTTTGAATTTAATTAAATTAGAATTAAAATTGCATAATTTAGATTGTTGTCGGTTGTGGATATCCTCTGTGTGGATGTGACGATTGATTAGTTTCTCCAAGTTTGTTGGGGCGATGTGTGTAGGGGGAAGGGTGGGGGGGTAGGTCCGTTTTGTGGGTGTTGGTTTTGAAAAGCAATTTAATTTGAAAAATGGATGAAGATCATGACTTTTAATTATTGATGTTATAAATAATATCAGGGACGTTATAAATGTACTTCTAACATATGTAATCATCTCCTAGTCTTCTAGATATGTGGTTGGGTTTCTGAGTATCGTTGTCCTAGTGCATAATGTTACTTTATAAATGTGTGTTATTTACTATACTCACATATGTGCATAACTAATCATTAAATATTATGACTAAATATATGAAATAAAAGCAATGCTATTTCATAAAATGTTAGACTAATATGAAAGACAATATTAGTTATACTAATACTTTGAAATATTAACTCTGATATCTAGTTGTAAGTGTTAATATCATATATGCATGATTACCTTATGTAAACCATTAGCTCAAACGAATATATATCACAATAAAATCTTAAGCAAGACGATTACATTTGTTATTGTAGTATTCACAAAATGTTTCCGTTAACCCTTAATTCTCGCATAGTCTTCATTAACAACCACGTAACAACTTTCTGATTTCAAATGCACTATATTTCCGATAAATTATGCTATTTTTAAATTTTATTCTGCATTGACGTTTTTTTAAATATTTTTAAAAAAAAATAGCGAAAAGGGATAATTTTCATTAGAACATGCATTAAAAAATTACATTTGCAGCATACTTTTAATAAATATAAATCGGTTGTGAAAACAAAAATTCTACTTTTTACTGATATATTTTTTTACTTTCGTGTTGTTTATATGCAAATTATTATGCATCGGAAATTATCATTTATATTATGTGTGTAGTATAAAGATCCATTTTAAGGCCCTTGCACTGAATATATCTTAACGCATGAGGTATCAGGAAAAATATAATTTTCAGGAATAGTACGTTCTTATTTTAAATATCAACGCTTGTTTTAAGTGCGTTAAAATATGTCATGTAAACACGTATTTTTTAAAACAAACCGTTGAAAATGCTGCCATATATGGATGAGCAGAACGTTAAACTTTTAAGATTTTTTTACTATATTAAGATCGCTAATATATTTCGCCCTTACAACGAATGGGTGTATTTTGCAGAAGTATGATTATTATATCAACAATAAAATAATAGAGTCATTTAAGAATACGTTCACATATTTTCATCATATAGGGCTGAAATATAAACATTTACAAGGACAAAAATATGTGATGAATACTTATAAACCAGACGAAGAAAAACATGAAAAATACAAATGTATCCATGACTAATATAATATCTTTCATTTTCATTCTCAGACCGATGTTAATCTAAAGTTCAAATAACATATAAATTAATTCAATATTTTACCTTGACAATGTCGTATGTTGAATGTATTGCTTTATTTAAAGAACCATTCATTAACAAGCTAACCAACTTAAAATAAAATAACATTTCGGATTTAAATCATATTCCCCATCTTGTAAGTGCAACTTTATTTATCCGTTTACGTACATGAAAAACAAACACAACGAAACATCCCTTTGGATTGAATATATTATTCAAACCGGAGAAAGTACAAAACGCTAAATCAATTTAAAGAAAAGCATTTCAAAGTGGCCATAAAGAAGCGTGCACAAGGATTTTCTCAATCTTCTAATAAGGCGCCTGGAGGCTCCAATCAAATATTCCTGATTTGAAAGCAAAAACAAATACTTTTAAGTCTCCACTTTGTATTAAATCAAAACGAATTTAGTGATATGACGAGAATAAAAGATTTTCTATTCACCAGAAATGGTAGTTTTTTTTAAGATGATGTGTAACCGTCACGAAAAAAAATGGGTTTATTTCCTTGAAAAATAAAGATCTTAATAATTCCGCAGCAATTCCCTTTCTCCCTATTCAAATTTTATTCAGATATTGTTGTAGTGACAATGCAATCGATACATTGTTTAGTATTACGGGAAGAAAGACCTACCATTGTTCTTGTAAGTCGTTTTTTGACTACACTGTCTACCTAAGAGTGTAGTGGTAACATGCTGGGTAGAGTGGAGCGAAAAAACTTTTTTTTGAAATTCATATTGCCTGAGTCATTCATTATACTGTGACAAACTCACTAGAACAAATTGTCCCCAAATTTCAGCCTAAAATATTGACATCTTGAGGTTACACGTCTATAAAAAAATGCTTTTATTTAATAAATAATTTGTATTAATTAATTTGTTAATTAATATATGTATTATTAATTAATATGATAATTAATATTAATTCATTAGGATTTTGTCAATACATTACTTAAATAAAACTTTACTGGCATGTGTTTGCGCTATAAATTACTTTCGTACTCTACGTAAATAGCACATTTACTTAATTTTAATAGATGGCAGCGCGCGTTCTATTCTGATAACTGATCTGGGACAGTTTTACCCACGTATGCTGATTTAATGAAGCATTTTCTGTGGATCAGAAAGGATTTATTATGGAAGGGGGAATAAGAAAGATCCTGCAGTAAAATATTTCACCAAAATTATTTCTTGTGACATTTCAAGAATTTGGAAAAAAAGCCTTTTTGCCAGTGATATAAGTCAACAAGAAATTATTCGACTTATAAGAAATTACAATGAAAAGTATAAAAAGAAAATCCAAAACTCGAAAGGGGGCTGACAAAATTAGGAAATATTTCTTCTTCCAGACAAACAGTACTTTGTTTGATATTTCTGCATGCAAATGTTTGAATTATAAACAATGTAAGTGTACTATAAAGATTCCTAGTATAGAGCGAAATTTTTTAACAGATCAACGGCATGAAAGAAAAAAAAATGGCAATAGTGTAGATTGACATTTCTGTAAGACGAAATTTGATGCGTATAAAAGAAAGACAACATAAAAGGCAAAATCATGAAGGTCAAGCAAGATAATGCAAAGATAACACTTCATCTAAGTCTATTACAGATTTAGAAGCGAACGGCATCCTATGATCTGATTCAGAAGTAGAAGATATCCCTGAAGATGATGACGATTACGTTAGCCACGAAGTAAAAGCCTTAAGGCAACTCATGATTAAAGTCCCTCAACATCCAAGACAAGCCAGATGAGAGAATCCTTGAAAAATTTAGCCGTTGCTTGTGATAGAACAGGATTATCGGATAGGTCAGCTGCTGTCATTGAGTCCTCTGTGCTTCATAATGTAGGGATTGTATCTAAAGATATTCCGGCCAAAGTTATCGACATGAGTAAGCTGAGGAGAAAACGTCGGAAGTTATGGTCCCAACTAGATTCTACGCAATTAACGCAATCTTTGTATGCCTCAATTTCGATGGAAGAAATGACAAGACTTGTGTATGAGAAGAAAGGAAATTCTTACTACATGACTACAGCTGAAGTAGAGCATATTGTTCTCCTGTCAGAACCTGGTAATTTTTATAAAGGACACGCGACTCCGAATTATGGCTTTAATGCAGATATTATACGAAGCATCACCAACTTCGTAACACAGAAGGGGATTACGCTTTCGAAACTGACTGATATTGGGTGTGATGGAACAAATGTCAACATTAGGAAGAAAAATGGCGTGGTTATACGCTTTGAAATATTTGTTGGTCATAAATTACATTGGTTTGTATGCTTATTACATACCAATGAACTGCCTTTTCGTCATCTTTCCCAGGACCACAACAGATTTCCGGAACAATAGGCAAATCCATGGAAACATGCGACACTCTTGCCGTGGCAAGTTTTGTCTCTATTCCCGTTACTTTGCCCAAGATTGACAAAAAAGACCTCAGTACTGACCAAAAATACATCTTCGACATTTCTAGGGCAGTATCATAAGGGGAGTGCATTCCAGAATTAGCAAACCGTATCCACAGGAAGATATATCACTGCAGCCAACAGAATTCTTCGCCTATACGTATCTACCACCAAACCAAAAGTTAACTTTAAGTTCATAGTAGGCTATGTTATGAAAGTTTATCAGCCATCCTGGTTTAAAATAAAGAAAATCCCAAAAGCCACTCATGAAGCCCGTCACCTTTATAGAATGATAAAAAAAAATCATGACAAAATAAGTTAAGGCAATCGTTCACGAATTTATTCAGAGGAACTGTTATTTTTCTTATTCTGAGAATATTCTGTTAGCGATGCTAGTAGATGACCGAGCACAAATTCGTGAACATGGCCTCAGAAGAATACAGAAAGCAAGAAATAGTTACTCGAAAGTGAAAATACGCCAATTTCATCTTCCCAATTTGAATTTCAAAGCAAATGAATATTTTGAGATGATTTACTGGGACAATCCTTTGTTTACCTCCTCAGTTATCACGAACCTCAGCGACGAAAACATAACAAGATTGATCAGAAGAGGTTCATAATTTGAAATAGAGAAGCTCGCTTGCTATTCTAAAGCAGTACAGATGCACGTTAAACTGGTAACACAAGCATCATTGGCAACATGTGGTGTAGAAGCCAGGGATGGATACACTCGCAGCGAAATAAAGTCCTGAAACAAACTTCCGAAATTTGACACCAAAATTAAAATTAATTGTTTTGGACCTCGTGTGAAACCTGAAAATGATGTGTAAAACTATTTTTATGTTTATTTTTTAACAATTAGAACCATTTTTTAGTCTGAAAATCAAAATGTTGTAAAAATTAAATTAAAATAAATAAAAAAAAATATTGTTTGACTTTAAAATTATATTGTATAACTCTATGTGGATCTTGAAGATGATGAACGATTGCGCTGAAAGTTTTTCACAGTGATTTTTTTACCAAACAGAACTATTCTTTGGGTCAGGAAACAGTAAAATTTTATTTTGTTCGCCCTTTTTACTCCACCCTAATGCTGGGCTGACCCAAAATGGGTCTGGGTTCGAGTCCTGAATAAGACATGGATGTCAAATGTCATATAATCGAATAAAACTATGTTTTTCTTTACGTGATAAAGTTATATATTAAAAACAATCATATCATTTTTAATAGTGAAACTTGATTTTTTGGGTATGTGGAAATGTAAAACAATAGCTCATTTTATGGTTCGGAAATGTACATATTCGTCCATTTATTATAGAAACCAATGCATTTTATATTTTAACACACATTCGAGATTTATTTCACAAAAAGAGTACTTCAAAGTTTAGTATCAAACACTAAAATATGTTTAATTAAATTAATTCCCGTGAAAAAGAAAGTGTAAATATTTATGAACGATCCGGTTAAAATTAAACGGATTATTGTTTATTATGAACTTTATTTCCATTAATTTATATGAAAAAAATTCAAATTTAACGTTTAATACTCTTATAACATATTCATAATTATTAAGCATTAAAAAAAACAATAAATGTGTTATACTTTTATTTTATAAATATGTGTATATTTTACTATTTGAAAATAATAAAATATTATTAAATGACATTAAACATAATTGTTTAAAGTGAAATATGGTTAGCGATTTAACATATAAATTATTATTTAGGTAAACATGTTATACGCAGTTCGACGAATGATGATATAATAATTCAATTAAACAATTGTGTATTAAAAGAAAGTGTTATTAATACGTGGCATAGATAAACAGCGGCTATTCATATTTTTTTAGGAAAAAAAAATAATTCTGCATTTAAATTGCTTTTTTAAAAAAAAATTATAATAAATGTTTTTTACATTTATTTATTTTCAAAATTATCTAGGGTATTTAGGCAGCTATGGCAGTAATACATCCCATAATTCATCATAAGTAAATGGAAAATGGAAAAAAAACATTGTACCTAAATGCTTTTTTTAAAAGAAAATTCACAATGCAGAACACACTACAAGCTCTTAAGCCTTTCCTACATCTTAACTTCCTACTTCCAAAGCCTTAAACAAATGCCGATATAAACGAACGTCTTCCCAGAAACGAACAGGAGTTTTTTAGATGGAGAACTCGAGCATTTAACTCAGTTCTTCAGATTCCAGTCTCCGAAAGTTCTAGTCCGCTCATTCGGAATGTTAAACCACTCCGAAGCAGTACGTTTTCATCTTCCCTTCCCATGTGATTTCTTTTCTTGTTTTTTACTTCAAGAAGGAAACGTCTTTATGCCAAACCTTTCCTACAAAAATAGAAGGGATTGCAGGAAAAGAGGAAAAAACTGTGCTTGTTTAAGAACGATTTTGTACCCAGAACCATGGCTGCCTCCCGGAATTTATTTACATCTCTGGTGGTTGGAAGGATGTGACGTGGAACTTCTTGCGGGTACTGTACTAGGGTTTGCTGGGGGGTTCAATTTATGTGGATACAATTCCGGATGAAAAGGTTGGGTTGCCATCCAAATATAGACTAAAGATTGTTGCTGTAAAATTAGTTTTTTCGTGTATCAAATCAAAGTAAAAATGATGAACATCAACAAATTATTAAAACAAGTTTTTTTTTAAAAAAATGTGATTTAATGAAAGTTAAATTAAAATTTATCGTAAGCATTTTAAAAGAAAATATATCTACTTTTAAAAATGGTTCTGTAAAATTAGTAAATTGTCGATACCATTAGATACTGAAATCAAATTTTATTTTAATGAAGTTCATATTTTTTTTGTCTTAAACAAGCTTTATACTTTATAAAATAATATTTATTTTATAAACATTATACATTTAAAAATTAATTTATATTAACAAGTTACAGTAATAAATTACCAGCACTAAATTTTAATTTTTTATTTTAAGTCCATACTGTTATGTAATTTGTAAATTTAAAAAATCTTACAAGGGTTTTGAAGATTCTTACATTGTCAGCAGAATTTATTTAAAATTTTTTATGGAAATGTAAAATACAAATTGTTTCCCTACATAATTGTTTCCCGAAATACAAACGTGTATACAAGAATGAAACACTTAACAGTTCTAAATAACAATTTAACAATGGAAAATTAAAAATATTTTTTCAGCCGATCTTTCATGATAAACTTAACTAATAAGCATGTTATGTGTTTGGCAAACTGATTACCTGCTAAAGAGTGTAACGCAGATTGAAATAACATTGTCTTTATTCAAATTATAAATCTATAATTAAGAAGTACCCCATCACATTTTATAGTTGACGGTAATGCACCAGTTGACTGTTGAGGAAAATTGGTGAGTCGTGCGTTCAGCGGTAATGGTACCTTCTATGCGAAAAGTAAGTTTAAGAACTTAGGTTCCTTCTTTTGCCACTCACTTTACATAAATTAAAATTTATATTTTCTTTTTAAAACTATATTTGTTCAGAAAAGTGAACCAAACATCATAAAGGACAAAGGCTTTAAGTAATGCAGCCAAACGTAATCTACTTTTTAGAAAACAAAAAAACAAGAACTTCTCATCGCACTTCCCTACTTCATTTTTGTACGACCGCTTCCCTAATCTGCGAAAGAGATTAACAAAAAAATCCACCCAATCGCGACACCCTATTCCAACACTCCACTCGCAGACTAACTCCCCCAAACAACTCAACTCCCCCCCCCCCCAAAATAACTGTTGCCAGAACAATCACTTGAGGAACAAACGACTCATAATCAGAAGTGATAAAGACTAAACACCCAAACTCCAACCAGACTCCGGGGCACGAACTGCAAATATAATAAAATTAAGATGGGTCTGAATCGCCACCGTCAAGGAATCCGCATCCACGTATTCGCAGCACACCGAATGCATGCTCCCTCGTCTAAAGACCAGGACATTAGCCCTCTTAGCTTATGGGGTGCTGCGGAGATTAACACGCGGGAACCCGTCTCAATTTCCATCCGCTGCCATTTGAAATTATCCAGCCATCTGAAATTATCTGCGCTGGGGTAGATGTCTGAGACTCTTCCCCCTATTCAAATCAATAACTTAGAGGTGATGTCTGTTTGAGAAGGGGGGGGGGGAGTGAGTGGGGTAGATGGCTTCACCTCAAGATCGTAAGAGATATTATGATATGAATGGGCTGGGAGGAGGGTGAGTGACTAATCAATCTATTGGGAAAACTTTATGGGATTAATTTGTTTAATTTCGGGGACAATTTGATGGGTGCTTGATCCTTATGGTTTCCGATTATCCCATTTAGTTGTTTCATTTTGGTTTTAAATCCATATGTGTATTTTGGTAATTTCATTATATGAGTTAATTGTATTATTATCTTATTTGACTGGGTTTCTTTTAAATATTTGGGTGACGTATATATCTGCAGCCCGAAACATGAAGGACCAATGCCATCATTGACAGTTTTGAAAAAATTTGCCTTCAAAGTTTTAGGCTCAGTGTTGTTGCAATGTTACGGATATCACAGAATTGCTTGTTTTGATCTCTCTCTCTCTCTCTCTCTCTCTCTCTCTCTCTCTATATATATATATATATATATATATATATATATATATATATATATTGAATGTCATATTTTGTAACAAATTTACTACTTCGATATTTTACTTCGAAGATTTACGATTATTAGCCCCACAAGGAGTTAAAATCTTATGTATTTCTATTTCAGAACAAATTGGTTAAGTCCTACTAGAAAAAACTTAATCATGTGTAAACTGACATAATAACTAAACCGCTTTAGAGTATAAATCGCATTTTATATTTTTAAAATGTATTTTATAAAAATTTAAACATTGCTTTGCAACGAACAAAAAGGAGTTTTTGTTTGTAGTTTTGCGCAAAATTCATTAATGATATATGAGTTCAGGTCTACCAATGGATAATCAACTGCAACTTTAGGTCCATCTTCAAAAGTTCGGGTAACTTGCTTAAATATAAGTTTAAGTGAGTTAGTAGAAACGATATACTTATAAATACACTATTTATTGTTTGATTTATTCGTTACTGGGTGTTAACTGACATAGTATCAAGTATAATAATTATTTACTAGTCATGACATCAATAGCGAATATGCAAACACGTTTTAACTATGTAAATGCTTATATTATTACAAATAAATACAATTTAAGTAAACTTTAAGATACTTTTTAAAGGTAATCTGTAAACATACCTATACAAAAACGATTCCTTTTTTATTCATTTAGTTTCATTAATAAAATGTTTTTTTCTTAAAAACCCAATGCAGAGATAAACAAATTTAACAGCAATACTGAAAAATTTATTTCATTTCAAAATTGTAATTTTATTTCATTCGATATTTCTCTAGAAAATGTGCTGTAACGAATTCGTATATTATTCAGAATATAAATAAAAAAACAAATGCATTTTATTTTCAATCAGTTTCTCAACTCGTTTCTGTTACACCGTTTCCCTTTTTTCCTTTAATAGAACGGATTATTTATTTACTGTCACAAGTATGGAAAGGGAATTTCTGATGAAGGCGATTCTGAATAAAATATACGCGCAACTCTCTTCTTGATATTTATAAAGGAGGGGGGCGTGCTTTCATTAAAGCAACATGTGATACTAATTGAATTGTAAGCCAGACAGAGTATCAACAGAAAGAAGAATTTTCAAATGTTTATTATGAAAAGCTTAATTCGATTAATCTAAAATGGAATAAGTTTGCTATTTGGAATATTTTCGTTTTTTTTTCCTTATCTATTTTTCTTATCTAAGCATTAAGTATATTTTTGGAGTGTTTGTTAATTTATTAACACATAATTTAAATATATAGCAGTGTTTTTTTTATATAAAAAACTAGTCGTAAATGTATGCGACCGAATATCCTTGTGATTTTACTTTTAGATTAAAATAGAGAAAATCTAGCACAAATAAATGGACTCAGTAATTGGAGAAATAATTATAATCTAGTGTCCATAACTTAAATTTATAATTTTTAAAATAAAATTAAACAAATGTAATCAAATAAAATGCCATCAAATCGTAAACAAATATATCATGTAATTTAGTAAAATATTACATTTCTAAAGTTCGTTTTACGCTTTTATAGTATGCTTTATATGAATATATTGGTGTAGTTATTACTTAATATAAAAATTTCGTCTTATAAAACATTGCGCAAAGATTATTAAAATACAAATGCAACTTTAAAAATACACAGTTAAATATGTATTTTATTGCGTATTTTTAACGTTGCAAATGTATTTTAATAGTTATTGCTTGTTTATAAACGACAAATATGATAAACCATATTCTTAAAGTTTTTGTTTAAACTAAAATTATATATTAGAAGTAATATCGAAAAAACTAAGCATGTGTAATATTGTCTAACATTATTGAATATGGGTTGCTAATAAATGCTTTTTTAAATTAAATCAAATTATAAACTAATTTGACACCCAATTTAAAATGTAATTGAAGAAAAAGGACGTTTTATGTGTGTTTATATAAATAAATATATTTTGAGATATTCAATAAGGCAACTTAAAAAAAATTCATTATAATATGTTACATCAAAATACAATTTATATGTGTTTCATTAAATATCCATTGTATGTGTTTCATTTGGTATTCAGAGAACACATCAACCATTTTACTGATATATTAATCCCAACACAATAAACTATTTGAGTGCATAAATAATGTTACTTTTCAAAAAAGAAAATAGAGTTTGCATTTTTATAGAGAGAAAGCGAAATAACGTAATCACTCTATATATAAAGTATAGTTTAGCACTTTGATTTAAGTACACTTATACTCACTGTTTATTGGAACTCAGACAAAAGCATTAATCTTTTGTCTAGACAGTAGCTCTAATAAATTGACGATGGAAACTTTTGCTTAGGTATTTTCATTATATTCTAATAATTTTCAAATTTTAAGGGCCCTTCAAAACTTTTATATTTTCTCACTTCAAACAATATATTTTTTTAATTATAGAAAATATTTTTATTTGCTTCAAACTAATACTAAGTATAATTATTTTCTTTCGAAATTTAATATATTGATAAATATATGTAAATTGTTATTCCTAAATGTTTTCAGAAATTAAAAATATATAGTTATGCGTTTGTTTACGATATTAGGTTTCAATTTTATATTCTAGATAAACAGAATTTTTTTAGCAATGAAGCATTTTAAGTAATTTCAAAAGGTTATTATTTTTTTTCCATTGATAATTTGAATCAAACACTGATCTGTTACTTAATTTCTTTTCAAAAGTTTAAATTCTATTTTCAATTCAGTACTTCAAAATACTAATGAATTTGTTAAAGCAATCCAGTTTGCATTTAACATTATACCAATGTACAAAGTATACATTTATGTTAACGTTATTTTGAAAATTCGGAACATATCTAGAATGTAGTTAGAAATCCCAATATGATTTCGTATGTCCATTATAAAAAAATCAGCCATAACATTATTCAAAATAATTTATATAATTAAAATTTTTATAATTTGTTTATTTAAAAAAAAAAATTTAATACTATTTTACTAAACGTCTAACTATCAACCTAACTGTGGTGTTTTAGCAAAGAAAGGAATACAAGAGGGTAGACAGGACGTTATTGAAATATATTTAAACTTTAGGTTCAAGCTAAGATAATATTTAAAGATAGGAACATTTAAGTGGGTGCCTACGAGATTGACCCACTGGGACGCCACAGGACTGATCTCATGAAGATTATCAACATGAATGATAGGGTGTTCGTACCACTAAGTTACAAGTTTATATGCATGGGTTGTTCTATTACAAACAAGCAGGGGTGATGGGAAAATGGGCAATGATATTCTACACTAACAGTATAATTTACATTGTTACTATGTATAAATTAATACCAATGTACAAAATTTAAAATTTATGTTATGGTCAGTAACGTCATTATTTTGAAAATTGAGAACACTACTGAAAAATGTGTAAATTTCATGTCAAAATAGTCAGTTATAAAATTTAAAATTTTGTAATTATTTTAAATATAATTTTTTTTTTAAAATGTGTATTAAAAAACATTACAAATCTGTATCTAAAAATTACAAAAACACCATGATATTTAAAAAAATATTTTTTTTGAATAAAAATATAAAAATAAGAGTACATTTGTTTTTAAAACCAAAAACAATACTTCCCATACCTCTCTTTGAACCCCGTTTTTTTATTATTAAAGTGTCCAATAAATGAAAACAATCCAGCACCTAAACCCCTCCTACTCATTTATTTCGAGTATATCCCTTTGGGGACCACTCTTTTGGAGGGAGGGATGAAAAACCATTAGCTCCAGCCACTCTTGTCAACGCAAACGATAATGATGGTCCCTTCATTGTTAGCGAAGTGAAGTGGTATGGGTGAGAGAGAGAAAAAAAAATAAGGGGGGGGGGGGGAGAGAGAAGTTAACACTTTTTACGTGCCACTATCAAGGTCACAAATTAAGGTCATTCCGTAGAAGAAGTTACAGCTTTGGGATGATGAAGGTAATTTCGGCTGTCTCCTAATTTCTATGGTGGAGCTGAGGAGGGTGGAGAAATAAAAGGAATTTATCGATCAATTTCCGCTTTTCGGATTTGTTTTTAATGAAAAAAGTTGTTATTTTTTTAGGATTTGGACTATTCTTTTATTTAATTTATCATATTAGAAATTTATTTCACAACTAATGAAAGGGCGTATTTTTAATGGAATTTACATAAGTAAATCAAGATAAACATGTGTTACTTAAAATTTATGACTCATTTTTCTTATAGGAAGTTTTGAATATTTTTGTTTAGTTTATTTTATATTGACTAATTTGTATACCTTAAAATGTAAATATAGACAATTTCATTATGAAACGCCCAAGTATATTGCCAATGACCAAGTAGTAGTGATCGTTGTTTTATTACAAAATTTTAAAGAATAAATTATAATGTATAAAACACGTTGTAATAACTGGTGAAACTGTTAGCATTATAAATTAAATCGTTTGCATTTTATATATATTAATTATTTGAATTTTAACAAAGAGTTCATGTATTTAACTATAATGATTGTCTAACTTCCCTTTTAATTAATTGTTTATTGTTATTTCTTCCTTAAAAATGACATATATTTTTTGGTCATGTACATTTTTTTAAAGATATTTTTAAAGTACTTTTAGTATGCTTATATAAATCCATAATTTTAGAAAAATATTTAAACACTTGTTAGTTGGCAAATAAATTAACTCGCGTAAATGTGATAATACGTAAAACACACGAACAGTAGCTCATAAAAAATACAGGTGATATGATAAAATTGATGTGCTTCTTTAAAGTATGAGTTAATGAAAGTAAACGTGTCACTTTCCATTAAATTCTTAATTTGAATAACGAATTAAGACATACTCTCATAACACCAGTTTGTGTAAGAGAAAACCACAAATATTTTTAAATATTTTTAGTTCACTAACTGATTCAAGTTTCGGTTAAAGTAAAAAACTAGAAGCAGCTATCGTTAAAATCAATGTCGCCAAATATGATTTCAGTTCAAATATACCAACATGCCCAAATATATGCGTCATACATCTTACAAATATGCGGAAATTTGAATCCAAATCGCAATTTCGTTAGTTTTCAAATCACAGTTTTATTATTAGTTATTACGATAATTTTACCATTCAATATTTCGTAATTACTCATTAATTCGTATATTTAGTAATAGTTTCGTATAACCAACACCAAAATGACTTCAGGTAAGTTTTCCATTCCATGTCTCCGGTTGGTTAAATTTACAGCAAGTATCTCCACAGACTTGTTTACATGGCGTCGATATATCGGTGTTGCAAATGGAAATACTAGGATTTCTAAGCCAAAGTTTTCGACTTAAATTCATTTGGCGTAGTATCCTCCTTATTCTTATTATTATTTAAGTTTAACTATTTTTTATAGATAATTAATGTATGTTGTTTTTCTTATTTATGAAAATCTAAATTACTGTACTTAATCTCGTTGCAGTTGCTACTTCGCCACAGGACGCGTCATCCGAACCTGAGTTCGCAGAGCCAATTCCTAATGTTACGGTTTCTGCAGGTCGGGATGTGAGTCTGCCGTGTGTCGTGGACAACTTAGGGTCTTTTAGGGTGAGCTCATGCAAATTATTTCCATTGCCTTCATATTTCCTTGTATTACTAAGACATAATTTTGACTGCCAGTAATTTATATTTAAATTAATTGAACCGCGTTATGTAAACAACCGGTTAACCCTCAATTTCACAAAAATACCGTTTTCAACATAAATGGCAGTTTAAAGTTTCACTTTCTATGTTAAAAAGATAATAATGGTATATTGCGACAACAATGGACATGCAGCTAATTGTTGCAACATGGCTTTTTATTTTGAGTGGTGTCCTTTGAAGCCAGTTTTCACAAAATGGACTTTTTGTAGCTTGACCGGTTGTTGAATAACACGATCTGGTTGATCTTTCAAGTTGTTAAGGGGACACTGTAATAACTATACTTTTGATTTGCTTTTCGAATAAAATGTTTATGTAAATTATTTAAGTTTATATAAGAGAAAAATATTTCACACAAAATTTCATAATTGTTTCTATTTTTTTTCTTCAAAATTTAAACTTTTTGCAAATGTTTTAGGCTTTTTTTGTAAACGCTATCTAGGACTTTTTTTTAAATATTTATATTGTTTAACGATTTTTTTTCTTAGATCCTTTGCGCTATAATATATTAAAATTGGCATTAACATTTTGTATGCTACATGTATTTGATTTTGATATAAATGATTATTCATATTAACGCACAAATGTCCTTAAAATTCATTTTTTGTTTAGTAATTTAAAAAACAAATACTGTTTTTAGAGCTAATTCACATGCAAATTTGTATTATACACAGATTTTACAATTTATTTGCTTAAACAATAAATATTTCTACATTAATAACACAAAATCTCGTAGCATTTTAAAATTTTAATATCAAAGAAAACCAAAAGCACAAAAAAAAATCTTTTTTTGAAAAACAAACCTGTCAAGCGGAATAAAATCTTAAATAACTCAATAAAACATTTATACAGTTCTATAATTTTCTAAGCATATTTAGAAGATTCCAAAATAATTTTAGCAAATAAAAAAATCGAGAATTTTACAATTTTTTCGTCAGTGTGTCACCATAAGAAAGAATAAATATCTGCATACGTATATATGCACTGTACATTGTGTTCTAAGATATTACAAATACGACATTTAAATTTTATAGTGCGGTTTTTAAACTAAGCATTGCTTTTAAACATTTGACATTATGTAAAAAACCAATACATTTACATACAATTTTTTTTAAACATGTGAAGAATCTTTTGGTTAAATGTAGTTTAAATGTATAAAGTTAGATTTGAAAATGTCGTTTATTGTGTTTTCCCTTAAAAAAATACATTACAAATAGGATTTCATTACAAAGTAAAGCCACCATTAATGTAAGTATTATACTTTTATTTCCACGCTAATGCAGTTTGCTTAAAACGTGCTTTTATTATACGTCAATAAAATATTTAATTTGGATAATTGCCTTATTTTTAATTTTATAGTATGCATTTAATATAATAAAAGCCTGTTTTATTCTCATTTCCAATGTTTTTTAAATACTGAATAAAAACGGATAGTGTAGCGAAAATGTACCTTCTGTCAATGCAGATTTAAAAATATTTGTTTTTAATTTCAAATGTATATTTTACTTTTTCATCTTTTAAGTCATTCTCAAACATTGTCTTCCCTGTAATCGAACCATGGTTAATAATATTGTAAAATGACAAATGTACTTAAGAATTAAAATTTTTATCACACATTTCAATTGATCACTTATGTAATTGTTTGTATATAAAATAATGTATAAAATAAATACGTAACATTACGGGGGGGATGTAAAGCTTTAAAGAAAATCACTAAATGATTTACTTATAAAATAAATAATATACATTTATATACGTTCGATTTATATAACAGTTATCTTATATTGTCAGTTGACGTTAAGCTTTTCATTAAATTTCCAGAATATGCACAATTACCGAAAATGTTTTAGTTTGTATTAAATAAAAAAACTAGGTAGATTAGACAAGTTTTAAAAAGTAAACTATTGTAAACAGATGTACTATTTATAAGTTCGTGTCAATTTACGTAATACTTATTAAGGTAATAGTTTAAAAAATAAACAGAAGTTTTAGCATCAACTTTAAATCAAAAATAAAACAAATGTTTTAGCATCAGGTTTTATAGAGCTTAAAACATTTATAAATACCCAATTTTAAATTTAAAAAAAAAATATTCTAAACTTTTTACAGTAAGATTTCCATTAATTCAATGTTGTTTCCGGTATTTATAGTTATATTTGTTAAGTTTTATTTTCATATGAATTTATTTTATTTTACAATTGACAACTTAAATATATTCTTAGTTTTCAAAATATTTATAAAAGACTAAATATCAACAACTGTTTAAAAAAGTAAACTATACTTGAAACAATATTTACTTAGCGGAATATGAAAAATAAATCGATACATACAAAATCCAATATATTTCAAAATCACTTTCTTGAATGAAGAATTTCACCTAGGAAACCCAACTTCTTTTCTAATTTTAGATAGTGAAAATATTGTTTTTTGATTTTAATAAACGTATTTTAGAGGTATGCGTTAAGTTATTAAGTTTTCTATTAATATAAACAGTTGTGTAACAAGCGTTTAGACAAGGAGATTAGAAATAAAAACTGAAAATATTCGAAAATATTTAATACTTTTTTTCATCCTAAATTTGACTGATTTTGTTTTTATTTGGTTTATTATTTGAAAAGTGATTTTTGTTTTATTTTGATATTGTTAATAACAAAATAAATAAAAAAACACATACAGATTTAGAAATTTAAATTACAATGTAAAAATTGAACAATTGTATTATATGATATATCAATAGAATAATAATACAAATGTGTTACATAATACTACTAATGTACACCGTTATTTTTTAATACACATTTAATTTATATAGAAAAACAAATAATATGTTAAGTATTTTTCTGGTTTAAAAAATGCAGACTATTAACTCATATGCTTTAATAAAACAAGAAACACATATACTTTTCAATAAGCTTCACTTATGAAGTAACTCACATAATCCATGTATTCTCATTTAAATGTTATAAAGTGGATGTTAAAATTATGTTGAATATAACTCTGAAATTCCATTATTCCACTAAACACTGTATTCCACTAAACACTAACTAAAATTCTATAAAAAAAAGAAACTGCAAAGTGCATCATATAATATTCATGTAAAGTCTTACTTATCCTCACACTTGTAAGAAACCTTTTAAAGTCTTCCACTATTAAAATAGATTAACGCCATATATTTTTTTTACATTCAATGAAACCTAATTACTAACACTTCTTTAAAGCTGCATAAGTAATTCGAACTTTAGACAATGCCTCGAACTCAAACTGGAAATAAAAAAAATGAAAGAAACCAATGGAGAATGTGCAAATCCCGTGTAAGGACAATTTTTTTTACCATGGAACTAAAAGGATGCATTTCCTTTGTCATCTTATTTTTTTTACCTCCTTAAAAGAAAGAAAGAAAATAAATATAGATACCCAGTTTTTTATTGATAGGTCGGATGCGAAGTAAGAATGGTTTTGCGATCAAAGAGAAAGCTCCGTACAGCCCTGGCATCCGAGGAATGCCAGCAACGCTGCCCCAACGTCACTTCGACGTTGCTTCAACGTCAGCTGAGGATACCGCGTCACTTATTTGGGCCCGGTGCGTCAATTCGTCGGAGAAAGGGGTTCTGAGCTTCACTCCATGACCCTTTGTTTACTTTTGCTTATTTAGTTCGGGTTACGGTTGTACACAAAAGGGACTGGGGGAATGTCGAAGGAATGTCGCTGTTATTGCGCGTGGAGAATGGTGGTCGGCTGTGGCTTTGGTGTTGCTTTTGTTTCTTTGCAGAAGAAAGGATGTTCCTATTGCCTGGCCGTGATGGTTACTATGTGTCCGTTGTTGAAGTTACGAACATAGGAATGTTTCTATTGTTACAGTAGGCGTATAAAATGTTTTTAAAGAATAAATTTATATATATTTAAATCGGACATTTTTTTATAAATATGCACTATTTGTTTTAAGGGTATATTCTTATAGTAAAAATTAAAAATGTGCTAAATATGCATACATTGGATATTTAAATTTTAGATCGACTCTATTTCCAGATTAATGTTTTTAATAGTGCTATTGGAAACAACAGAAGTTGATTAAAACGTTATGACAAAAGGGTATATTGGCATTACCTATATATAGTGATGTATAGTAAATTCAAACAATATGCATGCTCTTCCAAGGTGATGAGTTTAATTCCTAATTTAAATGAGTTTAATTCATAATTTAAATGAGTTTAATTCATAATTTAAATGAGTTTAATTCATAATTTAAATGAGTTTAATTCATAATTTTAATGAGTTTAATTCATAATTTAAATGTGTTTAATTCATAATTTAAATGAGTTTAATTCATAATTTAAATGAGTTTAATTCATAATTTAAATGAGTTTAATTCATAATTTAAATGAGTTTAATTCATAATTTTAATGAGTTTAATTCATAATTTAAATGTGTTTAATTCATAATTTAAATGAGTTTAATTCATAATTTATATGTGTTTAATTCATAATTTAAATGAGTTTAATTCATAATTTAAATGAGTTTAATTCATAATTTAAATGAGTTTAATTCATAATTTAAATGAGTTTAATTCATAATTTTAATGAGTTTAATTCATAATTTAAATGTGTTTAATTCATAATTTAAATGAGTTTAATTCATAATTTATATGTGTTTAATTCATAATTTAAATGAGTTTAATTCATAATTTAAATGAGTTTAATTCATAATTTAAATGCGTTTAATTCATAATTTAAATGAGTTTAATTCATAATTTTAATGAATTTAATTCATAATTTAAATGTGTTTAATTCATAATTTAAATGAGTTTAATTCATAATTTAAATAAGTTTAATTCATAATTTAAATGATTTTAATTCATAATTTAAATGAGTTTAATTCCTAATTTAAATGAGTTTAATTAATAATTTAAATTTGTTTAATTCATAATTTAAATGGGTTTATTTCATGATTTAAATGAGTTTAATTCATAATGTAAATGAGTTTAATTCATAATTAAATTAGTTTAATTCATAATTTAAATGAGTTTAATTCATAATTTAAATGAGTTTAATTCATAATTTAAAGGAGTTTAATTCATAATTTAAATGGGTTTAATTCATAATTTAAATGGGTTTAATTCATGATTTAAATGAGTTTAATTCATAATTTAAATGAGTTTAATTCATAATTCAAATGAGTTTAATTCATAATTTAAATGAGTTTAATTCATAATTTAAAGGAGTTTAATTCATAATTTAAATGAGTTTAATTCATAATTTAAATGAGTTTAATTCATAATTTAAATGAGTTTAATTCCTAATTTAAATGAGTTTAATTCATAATTTAAATGAGTTTAATTCATAATTTAAATGAGTTTAATTCATATTAGTATTGGCTGATATAGAAATAAAATAGTTGTGGTGAGGCAATATTTTACAATATCTGCCACCCCAATTCCCCACGCAAGTTACTTACTCAGATGTTAAGAAGTCCCAGAATATCCTATTGTGAACCCCATCATTAAACAGTTGAATGGAGAGTTCGGCAAAAGACCATACAGTAATGTATGTGGTCCCTTTGGCTCACCGGCTTCCAATCGACGCATTGAGACGATTTCTCGGATAACGGTCAAGCCGACAAGATATACTTTTACCTAAAATGGGCAATTGGACAGTTACGGGTAAATTCATGGATGGACCCTTCACCCCCACAAAACTCTGCGCTACAGATCTGACAGAGATTCTCTTTTTGACACTCATACTGACAGCATCCAAAATAGACTTGCTTTTTTTAGAATTTAGTGTCCTTTTCTGTCGGAAGTGTCATCCTACCAAAATGTTCGAAACAAATCTTAATTAAAGATGTATTAAGTACCTGAATGTTTGTAATTTAAAATTGTATTATTCGATGTTCCAGAAGTCTGGTGAGTCTGCATCAACCTTATTTACTCGCACGTTAAATACAATTGATGAATGTCTGATCGATGCGTTCTTAGTATAAATGAGTTAAAAGTGTTCAGCATTTTATGCTATCAAACCAACAGAAGAAAATGCGTTCCGGGTAGTATTTTAATTTGTAAGCCCTAACGAAATGATTATAATCCTTTTATTTACGATAATGCTAACGGATAGTAATATCAGTATTAATAATAAATGTTAATAATTATTAAATTAATTATGCAAATTTACATTTATACAATAGTTTTTGATTCGTTTTTATAACTTCAGCGATTTGTTATTGAAAAAATTATTACATTACATCCTTTATTTTTAACAACGATATGAAATACATATCATCTGCACTATTGAGTTACTATTGCGGTGTTATTATTTTTTAATTCTACTTTTACATTTTTCTAAATATTAAATTTTTATATTTTTTAATTCTTTAAAGAAGCACACATTTCTGCATTTAAACTTAATAATAAATACATACAATATAAAGTTTGTGCAGACCCCATTAGTTTTATTTTAACTAAATAAATTTGTTCTTTATTCTTTAAATTCTGTCATATTCTTTTTCAAAATCTAAATACTTAATCTGGTTTCCTCTTACATTTATAAAATCAATAGAATGTTTGCGTAAAACATTTTCCGATAAACAAGAAATACATAAAAACTCCAATGTTAAACATAAAAAATATGTTTGAAAATTATATACCGTAAATACATTAAAAACACCATTAAATCTTGTTATACATCCACTTTAATTGTTCAAGCTTAAAAATACATCTCTTCTTATCAGAATTCAGCCCACGCATTTTCTTTCTAAAAGAAAAGAACAAGTATTATTCAAATTCTAGTAAAACCCACAAAAATAAAACGTATACTTGAAAGCTCAATGGCCCACAATCAAATTAAAACGAAATGAAGAAGGCATAAACATTTGTATTTTCCTTAATTAGAAAAAAGTACCAAACACCGTTTGGAAGCAGCAAAAAAAAATGGTGTTGCGTTTCTTCCCCCTTCTCCCCATGTCTGCATCCCTCTAACGGGCAATGACAAAAAAACAGAAAAAAAAACACCAACAAGAAATGCCCGGAATAATCACGGAAAAGAACAAAAACACAAATGAAAATACACCCGAAATTGCATTATTTGGCTAATACAGAACGTGGCCGGATCATTCTCCACTTTTTGCTTTCTGGAAGATATATTTATTTTTTCCTCATTACTTAAGTAATGCTCGGGCTGGGAAAAACCGTTTGTTTTTACCCCCCCCCGACCAATGAGAACCGAACGTGAACTGAGTGACAAAGTCCAAATTAAGTATCTTCGCAACCTTGCCTAGTAGGAAGAAAAACCCCTAAGTAAAGGGTAGAAGGTATGGTTCTGCAACATTTGCTAGAGGAAAAGATAATAAAGACGGAGATAGCAGCATGTTTAGTGGGATCTTCCTTGCGAGTTAGGATTGCTCAAGACGTCGAGCAGTAAGCCGGTCTGAACATCCGAAGGAATTATTTATCAGGCATATGGAGGAAGGCTGGCTCGCAGGGAGCAGGCCTAATGGAGTTTTGTCTGTGCTCATCTGTTGCCAATGTATCCGAGTCACTTAGGGGAGACTTTGAATTTGAGGAAATGAATAAATCATGCTATTTGTTCCTTCGCCCGTAACGAGATTGTGCTGAGAATGAGCGTTCGTCACTTTGGAAAAATATGCCGAGTTGCCTTTGATGGCGTTTTCGTAAAGTAAATTGATTTAATGAGCTTCGGAGAAATATTGTCTGTGAGTTGTTACTTAGGTGGATATTTTATCGGCAATTGAAAAAATAATTTCTTGTTAAATAAATTAACGCCAGAACGCATTTAAATTTTGCAACTCATTAAAAAAGCTTTTAATATATCAGTACAACTAATAAAAATGTGTTTATAAAAAGTCCATAAATTTAATTTAAACAAATTAAGGTACAAGGGATAATGGCACTAAACTGAAATGATTCTTTTAGACATAATGTTTTTACTTTTTATAAAGAGTCTTCTTCCACAGTATAACACTTTTTTCGTCATTTATACTTGACATAACGTATTTATGGCAAAAATGAATCTGCAGTTTAATAATTCCCTTTGGATGTTACTAATTGGCATGAGAACATAAATTTTGACAAACGTTTGACAATGCGTCTTTATTCCATATTCCCTACAAATAAACTAATGTATTTTAGGTCAACGTATAAAATATATGAACATATATTGTTATAACAGATGATTGATATAGATAATATATTAAACAAAAATAGAAACTCATAAATCAAAATAATTAATAGATAAAAATACGTAGTGCAAGCGACTTAATTTAAGCTTACATCAAAGTAAAAAGTTTATAGTTTATATATATATATATATATGTATATATATATATATATATATATATATATATATATATATATATATATATATATATATATATATATATATATATATATATATATATATATATATATATATATATATATATATATATATATATATATATATATATATATATATATATATATATATATATATATATATATATATATATATATATATATATATATATATAATTTTATGCACATACATCAACTAAAACAACTTATAAGTATTCAGAATGGCAAACAGCTAATCTGCATAAGAAATTTATTACATAAAAATTGTATTACAATTAAAATGAATTTGGTTAAGAGGACTTGGTACCCCAAAAATTATTTTCTATAATTTGATATAAAATTAAATATTTTTGTGATGACTACATGTGAACTATGCAGGAAAGAAGATTTAGAAGAAAAACAAATTGAAATTTCTTCAAACTTTTTCAAAAATTAAATTTTTGTTAAAATTTTTGAAGATTTAAGGCATTTTTCAAAATGTTTCTTCTCCTTCAGATTTCATTTTTTTGCATCGAATTTTTTTTGTAAGCTGTATTGATTTATGCTTAATAACTTTAGGGATCGGATTTTGCATAAGTATTTTAGTTTAGGAGAAAAAAAAATTAGTGAAAAATAGGATATTTTTTTCCAAAAAACTCTAATTCTTAAACATTTTATTTTTTTAAATAAATTGTTTTTAATATTTTTCTAATTCCATCACTAATTCTATTTACTATACTCTTGTGTACATGTTCAAAATTTTTTATGATAATTCATGCATATTTGTTTGAGTTTTAGTATTTTAAATAAGTGTATGTTCACGAAAACAGGAAGCTGAGATAAATGCATTTAAAGATTTCAGTATTGAAAATATTTTATTATAAATGTCCCAATTAACTCAAATATTTTTTCACATAAATAACGAATATATATCCTACAAATTATGTAAAATTAATGACAAATAATAATTATTTTAGTTTGCTGCAACCTTAAATAAAAATGTCACTTTCAGTATTCAATGCATGCAAAATTTCAAAAAACACAATAAAATAATTTCCTGTCAAGCAAATTTTTATACTTGTAATACATTTTTAGCAAACCACTAATTACTGAACATTATGAAACAAAAATTGACTGCAGATATTTATATAATTTGTTTTATTGTTGAGTTGTTTATTGTTTATTGTTGAAAAACTGAAATTTTTTCAGTGGTTTTATACATGACACTCACTGTAAAATTAAAGCACCCTGCAGCATAAGTTACTCCTAATTTATTCTTAAATTACTTTTTCTTTTTATGCATTGCAATATTTACAAGTTTGAGTGCAAAATCCCTGATAAGGTGGCATATTGAAAAATAAGAGATTTTGCAGTACACCGCCTTTTCCTCTATTGTCTTTTGGGCAAATAAATTCACACACAGAGTTTCAGTAAATTAATTTCTCGTCTGATCCTAAAGATTTTGAAGACTTTTTCAGAGTATGTATAATTCTAAGTTGTATTCACATACAAAATTTGACAAAAAAACAGACTCACTTTTTGTTTACAAATGTATTTTTGGAATCGTTTTGAAACTTTGGGAAAACATGCTAGAAGGTTGAAGCGTTATTTTAAACCAATAAAAAAAATTGACATTTTCATCGATTTTGGGGTAGCGAGTCCCCTTAAGTAATACTGAAACAAAGGTGCTTAAGGAAATATATATTTTAACAACTTAACTATTATTTTTAATATTTTTTCGATTGTCATCCCAATTTTAATAAAACGATGCACTTCTAAATATATTTTGATTTTGGAAAATACGTAACATGCGCCAAAATTAATTTTGTATATCATAATTTAGGCTATACTAAAAAGATTACGCAAAACAATGCATTTTATTCTACATTAAAAACATGTTTTAGTTATAAAATGCCATAGCTTTTGTATATAAAACGTATTTTATATATTGAATTAGTGACTGTGCACTAACTATGTAATTTATTTGAAAAGTTTCCGTTTTTAAGCTTAAAATGTTTTATTTCACATATTTGTTATATATGGAATTATTTAAAGTTAATATTTTTTCTTTATATTTATCCTACAAGGTATGATATATAAAAATAAACTTTAATCTACTACTCATGTGTCTCGGTGTATAAAACTTAGATACATAGTATTATCATATATACATTTAAATCTAATATCATTTCGGAACGTTTTTTTGCTAGCTTTCAGGATAAATGTTTTGACAGCCCTTACTTTTCTTTCCATTTGGAAAAATATACCCTCGCTGTAGAAAAAAAAATATGTCTTCCGTGACCCCTGTTCGTTTGTCAAGCTCGATCCTTCGATTTTCCAGGAATACGACAGAACGATTTTTCTTTTTTGGAATAGCCCGACAAGCATATAAAAGTTCTGGAACAAAACTTCGAGTTCACATATCGAAAAAACGTCTGTCTATGAATGAGATTTCTGAGTGGAAAATTGTAAAAGCATCTGAAATATCGGTTTGGTTTTATTTGTTTCACGGTTATACTAGGTATACGTTATTTTAGATATTTTTATGGAAAACAAATTAGTAATTAGTTGTTGTGTCACACACATTTTCACATTAAATGAAAAAAAGTCACATTGTTTTTTTTAAAGTTAGTAAGATTCCACACAGAGTTCCAAACATTAAGCCCAGTCTTTTTTTCAGTGTTTATTATCGTGAAAGTAGCAACTGAAGTTACAATTGCGGTTGCTTGTTTTATTCTCATCCAACTATTTTACACTTCACGCATTTTTAAATTAATTTGGAAGTCAGAAATGAGGTGAATTATTTTTTCAAGATATGAAATTATTATTAATGAAAAGTTATTTTTGACAGACCACATTATGTTAACATACCCAAGCACAATGGTTGAATGTACCTTTTTGGAAAAAAAAATTTTATAAATATAAATGTGGAGTCTATTTATTTTATTACACAGACGCTTGTATATCGTTTATGTCAATTCCAAACAATAAATACACAGGTTTTAATATATATATATATATATATATTATATATATATATATATATATATTTTTGTATATATTATTATTTTGTATATTGTATATTTATATATATATTATTTTTGTGTTGTTGCATTCTCTGAAAGTTTACAAAAGTGGACATACAACAATAAATACTGTAATAATTCATGTAGGCATAAAAATATTCAAAATATGTCCTATCATGTCGTTTGTTTATCATAAATAATAATATCCTAAGTCTTCTGTCGGTTTAATTGCATACATATTAAATACAGTATTATTTTTTTAATTTGCACAAAACAGCTGCATCAACTTTAATATTCAGTTCTCTATTTATTTTAATGATTGATATATAACTTACCAAATACATAATTTTTATAAAGTACAATATATTACCATAATTTGTATTTGTAAAACACGTTCAATTTTACTTATAATATCAATTACGTTGGTTTACTTATGCAACAATGAATGCATTTAACAATATTAATATTTTTAACATATGATATTATGTAAATAGTTTAATTTTAAAGTTGTAAACAAACATAATTACTTTTAAACTATATTTTACAAATACACAAGTATTACGTAGTTACTTTGGGAATCCGGTGTAACTCCCGCCAATACAAAAGCGTAGTACATATAATCGTGCCAATCTACGTAACTTCTCCATTTACACAGACCAATTTAAACTAAGCTGTTTATAAAACAAAACTAGAGAAAACGCGCCTAGTTACATATATCACCAAAACGAAGTGATGAAATATTGTTCAATTAAACGCAGCCAATTAGCCTTACATTTAACACAAAAAAAATTACATAATTTAATAGTAGTAACAAACTCAGGACTAAAGCGCCAGACATGGCAACCAGGCTCAGGTGCTCTGAATTACTACTGGAATAATGAAGCTGTAATTAACTTAATTACCCGAATTGCAGTAAACAACGAAGTGAGGCAGGCTGATTGCAGAAAAGTGATCTCATCTTTCTACCCCTCGGTACAATGTTTAGACCTTTCATAATTAGCTCTGCAAAATGGCCGCGCTAACGTTTTAACGAGTTGACGTTTTGCTAGAGTGTATACGTTATTTTGCAGAACTCTTCGGAAACGAGTTTTATGTAAATTGCTTCGAATGTAAATTGTTTAGCAATCAGGGATACGTTACGAGTTGAAAGGTTGTTTTGACGCTTGTCGTGATGATAATTTTGCACTACATAGGTTCGGGGCAGTTCACTTTACTTTATGCTGATTAGTTTTTGAATTAAAATCCTAACATAAAATGCAGGTGGAGAAAAAATATATTGAGAATTTGCTTTCAAGTATTGATTGGTCCGAGTAGATACATGTATCAGAAAACATATCAGGGATTAATGCCTTAGTACAAATAAATATATCCCATTAAACATAAATTTTTTATCAACTACAAATTTATGAAATACCTGGAGCTTAGTTCATTTCAATGGAAATTATTCTGATAAAAACAATAATTATAATACAACCACTGGCAAAAAGTACCCGCTCAATGTGTCTAACTCACACAGTAAACTCAAAATATGTTTATATATCACAATACAATTGTCTTGAACAAATCAAACGATAATGAACATGAAATATGATAAATTAATAAATGAAATCAGTGGTTAGAGCACAGTTTATAATTATTTTAGGCGGATGAATTACATTCACAAAAGAAAAAAATATCCGATCAGCAAAAAGTCAGGAAATAATTATCCGATCAACGCTATTAATATTTGGTGTCACCCCCTTTTGCTCTGATTACAGATTTTACACGCCGTGGCAAGGTATCTATGAGATTCTGGCATACACCTGGAGAAATTTAATCTTAGCTTTCCTTTATAGCTTGACGCAATTTCATAACATGTGTTGGACTTTTACTGTTTACCTTTTGTTTCAAAATACTCCAAATGTTTTCAATTTGATTTAGGTCTGGGCTATTGGCAGGCCACGTTAATGTCTTGATTGGAGAGTTGCCATTGTATTTGAGATTTTTTGATTCTCTTGCTACGGTGACAAGAGGCATTGCCATGTTGGAAAAGATTCCACTATCATTGCCAGTTCCAAGGCAAATATGGGATTCGTCACTAAATACAATTTTTTTCAAATCTTCGATTGATTTTGATGATTTTTACACCAATGCAGACGAGCTTTTTAATGTTTTCTTGCGAGAAAAGGCTTTGTTTTGGCTTTGCGATATTTAAAACCGTTCTCATTAAGACGATTTCCACTGTTCGCTCACAGACTTCCACTTGATAGTTTAACCACTTCGAATTAAGCTGCTTTGATGTCAATCGCCGATTAGATTTTGTCAATCCTACAAGTTTTCTATCTTGTTTCTTCGTGGTAGCGCGTGGACGTTCACTTCGACGAAAGTTTTCTACAATATTGGAAGCACAATATTTCTTCCGAATGTCGCAAACAGTACTTTGACCACATCTAAGCAATAATGCTACTTTTATTTTAGACATTGCGCCTGTTAAACATTTAACTATTCTGAATTTTAAGTCTTTAAAAAGTTATTTTACTGGAGCCATACTTTTGCACACTGCAAAATCAAATATGTTTTCCAATCCACAACTTTGACCTTTATAAGTCTTTATAGATGTTATATGCGTGCGCTGCTACTTAATATGCAAATATTACGGTAAGTTTACGTTTATTTTGCAAGTGATCGGATACTTTTTTCTGACTTTTTGAATGATCGGATACTTTTTTCTTCATATGGAAATATATTTTATTAAATAAAATGTCAGCGATTTTAATATTACGATATATTATTGTCTTATTTCAATATTTGGAAGTGTGCTATATTATATTTTGTATGTTATTTGTTGTTTTTTATTTCTTCCGAGATCTATTCAACTTACTTTATAATCTTCCAAGCAGGTACATGAAACGATCGGATACTTTATGCCAGGGGTTGTAGAAATGTGTGAAGTAAATAACGCATATATAAGGACATATGATAAGTCTACATAAATGTAATTATCGACATATATAAAACTTACCTCGAAAGTAAACAAAACTAACAAATTAAAATGACAGAAAAAAATCTACATTCTCTCTTGCGGTGGTTACAGCGACGTCCAAAAATGATGGAATTGCATTGCGACTATTGTGACATTTTACATTTATGACTTTAATTTTTTGTTTGTATAATATCAAAATACTAATTTTAGTTGTAACTTGACAAATATGCAAATTTTGTGGGTCAAATTAAATCATATGTGTCTTAGTTCGGAAATTTAAAGAGAGTGGAACCCTTTTAAACTGTAAATTTATCAACAGTTTGCAGTTAAATGTTATTTATTAATGTTACTGAATTTTTCGAAGGCTTGAAAATATCAAATTCCCGTTTGTAAAAATTTGTCTGATTCATAAGATTGATATATGGAAATAATATAGGTGAGGATAAGTAAAATAAAATAATACTGTAAAACCAAAATAAAAGTAACTTGGAATGGTTTGGTTAATTAACATTGTAATAGAGCTGCACAGTGGGCTATTGTCGACGATTTGGGACCTATCTCGAAGAAAACAAACGATTCTTCGTATATTTTTAAACGTTGGCGCCGGGACTATGGACTCAATTTACGTTAGGACATTGGACTCCGATTAGATTTATCGTACACTAGTCCCGTATACAAGCCTGTATAATTTATTGGATATTTTTAGACGACTTCTTACTATTTTAGTAGCAAAGCTGGACACTCATCGATCGCAAGATCACTACATTTTTACTTTTCTTTTTGTAAGTCCATCAGTCGAGCTCGAGCTCGCAATCTTCTGTTTACTAGCCGAACACCTTTTTCCACAAGGAAACTGGGGGCCCAAAGTAATTAGGAAAAAATAAATTAAAGTAAAACTGCAAAACCAGAATGTAATTAATTCGGAAAAAATCAAATAAAATAAAACTGTAACACCAAAATAAAAGTAATTTCGAAAAATTTAAATATAGGTAATGTGGGATAAGTGTAAGAATGTTAGTATTTTTTATAGATTGTTAACATGATTAATACACTTTGTTACCAAGGTAAAATTTTCTCATTATTTAGTGTATGTATGTTAAATCTCTCTTTTCAGGTGGCATGGATCCACACAGACCGATACACTCTCTTGACACTCCAAAATCGAGTCATCACTCGCAATTCCCGTTACAAAGTGACCCACAACAGCCATCGGACTTGGTGGCTGCACATAGCAGAGGTCCAAGAGCGCGACAGAGGGGAGTACATGTGTCAAATCAACACGTCTCCTATGAAGAGTCAGACTGGATACATAGAAGTAGTAGGTTAGTGTTACTTTAGTTCTTTCTCTACATACGACCATACATATTTGACCGGGATGACATTGTCGGTTAATATATTGAATTAGCGTATCACTACAGGTGAAAAGTGGGCTACTAGGGTCTACCTCTAAGGAAATATACATAACACTGCATCGTATTTTGTAGCCATGTTCAAATAACGAGGACAATAGCTAAGCTGATACACGACACAACCTCAGTAGCCGTCACAACTCTGGACCACAATCAGATGATTTAATGTGTACCAGTTCCGTATACTCGCCAGTGGTAATTGAGACTTTCGTAATTTAGGTATGAATCTAGCAATCATTCGATTGCAAGACCTCTACAGCTTAAATGTTGTATAGTTCGTTTCGATTCAAACTCACAATCATCTGACTGCTGCCCGGATATTGTTCCTAGGTGTCTCTTTTTAAACTATAGCACGCGATCACTCACGGTTCGGTACCTATACCTAAGAAAACACCGATGATATTCTCTCGTAATTTCGAATCATTGACACAAGACGAGGAGAACACTTGAGCTTGTAACCAATAAAATCAGAATAGGCGTGAGAACGATTGGACCGAGAATGATTTAAAGAGCGCAAGTTCATACAACACGGCGGAATATCTTTGGCGTGCAATGCCATTGAATCTGACATTACTTCTATTGCCAGATTGCTACAGATATGCTGAAAATCGAATCCCATCTCACCGGAGATTTGTCGTATATTCTAACACCTTGTCCACACAGGCCCCGATAGATTTGCCATTTGGAAGGAAGCCTGTCAGAGGAAAGTTGCTAGTTTGGTCCTCATCGTTTGCAAAGATTTGTTATATTGTGTTGGTTGGAGTATGTTAAATCTTTTGTGAATTAAAATGTCTATTGTTAGCCGTAATTGCAAAAGAAGTAGCGTATATTACTTTAATGAACTTTAAAAAAAAACGGATTTTTATTTTACTGACCAAACTATCGATTCACCAACGGATATAAACATTGTTTTCTCTCAGATACTATCCTCACATTGATCTGGAATGATATTTCCCATGAAATTGCGACTCTTTTCCCTTATAGCAAGCGGCATTGTATTTCCCAATTTAAGTTTAAATTTTATGGCTGCATATTTCTGTCCTCATTTAAAATATTTACACTTTAAAGAGCCAAGTAATACCTTGTTGTTTGGAACCATGGCTAAATGGAATACAACACCTTAGCTGGCACAACACGAAACCTAAATAGTCTTCAGGACATTGGACCATAATCAGACTTAACATGCTTTTAGAGGTTGAAAGTGTTGATACTTTTTGACGGCGTTTAAGAACGAATC
Organism: Troglohyphantes excavatus; assembly: GCA_963932185.1. Lineage (NCBI taxonomy): Eukaryota > Metazoa > Arthropoda > Arachnida > Araneae > Linyphiidae > Troglohyphantes > Troglohyphantes excavatus. Next base: position 63,024,366 of record OZ010668.1, on the reverse strand, counting down.
TAGCAACAACCCGATTACGAGCTCGTTGCAATTACTTTTTGTTAAAAAAGAGCATTACGTTAGGGGTCTTCAGAGGAATGGTCATATTGAATATATAAAATTACTCGTAGAGAAGAAGGGAATTTACAAGTAAAATTTATTTATTTCATTATTTTTTTTTATTAAAAGTTAGTAAACTTTTAGTATTTTTATTACATTATGCTCGGCAGTTGGAACAGTGTGATAAATATAATAGTCAAATTCACTATTCACTAAAATGTTATGTCTCTAAGACATAAATATGTAACCACATGCGGTGGTAAGAATTAAATTATATTACTAAATATTTCGAAGATTTATTTCTTCTGTTATAATAAATGAAAACATAATACATGTATATCGCCGCTTAAGTCGTGATACTACGTAAGTCTACTGTTAATCCAATTAGACTTATGTGGTAACACGGTTCAAGCGACGATAAGCAATCTGACAAAATTTTAAACCATTATTATTATTTTTAACTCCTAAAAAAATAAGTAACTAAACTCCTTATGTTAATAAATGTAATAAAAACAATTTATTTTTTCCAAAGTACATAATTAAAACTCTAAAATAAACCTGTCTTCGTATAAAAAATACCTTTATTAATCCCCTATTTTTCATTGTTTTCTACTTTAAACAAAACCCTTACACACACCTTGACTAAAAAAAAAAAAGGTTAAATTCAAAACTAATGATAGAAGAGTGATAAATAACCCATAAGCCCACGTTATACGCGAACGCTCCGGTAAGCTTTATCCCGGGGCCCTTTAGGAATAGAAGGCCCTTCGTTTGATAAATCGTTCTGGTTAGGGACGATGCGGCATTTCAAAGGCCATCTGTTTTGTAGTGGTTTATTACCGCGGAATTAGAGCTCTCATTCTAATGTATCTAAATGTGTCCTGCACTATCACTGTCCTTTGGACTTAAAGGATTATTGAATTAGTGATATGGATGCAATGCACTTTCGTAGTTATGGAAAATGGATTGTAATTGTATGAAATTATTTTATTTTGAAAGTATGTTTGGATTAGGGTAGCTTACTTGGGTAGTTTAAATAAACATTTTTGGACGTAATTATGATCGGTTTTTAGATGTTGTGTTTAAAATCCGAATTTGGTATACATGAATCGCACTGACATTTAGAAATTATCAAGTCGTTTCGGAATAATTTGTGTTATCTGTAAAAGTAGATTTAACCAACTGGATAAGTCTTATGTAGATATCAATAAACTAATTTTTCTATTTTAAGGTAATACATTGCATTTTTTGTTAAGTTTTGAGTCATCTAACTCCTGATGAATATTTAATACTCGTGTATATTGTAAGCATGTGAGATATAAAATTTGTTTGCTGAATTTTATTTTTATATAAATTAATATATTTCACAACGTTTTATAGCAATACTTATTAATTAAACTAAAACCTTCAAAAGTATATTTTTAAAAGACATATAAATTAATAAAAAAAATGTCCTGGTTTCAATAGAGTAAATATATTTAACATCAATTTAAATTAGCATTATTATTAGGATTTTTTATTTTAAATGTTGTAAACTTATAATTTAATAATACATTCTTAAATCGTGGCACTTTAAAACATTTTCTTCAGTACTATCCAAGAGTCATGAAACAATTCCTAATACAAAAATTCATAAAACGCACTTAGTATTTCTGGTCACTATTGATGTCGAAATTGCAAATTAAGTATTGATTCTTCAGAAATTAATACTTTGAAAATAATAATTTATTGATTTTTAATTATGTTGCACTACCTGGAAATTACTATGTATTTGAATGTCATACGTTTGAAAACATCATGTTAGATCTGTATTGTTAATATTTTCAAGTATATGTAACATCAAGTAACTACTTTTGTAATTAACAAATATTTTTAATTTGTTCATACTATTTAAAACTAAAATCCACTACCACTCAGTCAACTAACCTTCCAGGAGCAATAACCTTTAATTGGTCATCAGTTTTTGTATTAATTTTATTTCAGTAATAGACGAATAGCTAAGCTTATCAATAAACATGAAAATAACAATATATTTTTATAATTATTTTCGAATTTTTACAAAATGTATTTTTTTTATTTTATAATAATATGTTTGGTTTTAATTTTCTGCAAAACAATAATCGTTTTTTCACAATAAGAACTGTGGCTAACTTTAAATGAGCAATTTTAGATTATTTTATTTAATAAGGAGAAATTGATTTATTTTTTAAAAACATTTGTGTATCGTACATATAATAATAACTTAAGTATATTTGTTCACACATGTGCTTAGATGTAGCTCTATTTAACACAATTTATTCATCAAAAAACTAGTTATATTCGTCAAGGCAGTTCATTCAGTATTTTTGTATAGAAGGCCCTTCGTTTGATAAATCGTTCTGGTTAGGGACGATGCGGCATTTCAAAGGTCATCTGTTTTGTAGTGGTTTATTACCGCGGAATTAGAGCTCTCATTCTAATGTATCTAAATGTGTCCTGCACTATCACTGTCCTTTGGACTTAAAGGATTATTGAATTAGTGATATGGATGCAATGCACTTTCGTAGTTATGGAAAATGGATTGTAATTGTATGAAATTATTTTATTTTGAAAGTATGTTTGGATTAGGGTAGCGTACTTGGGTAGTTTAAATAAACATTTTTGGACGTAATTATGATCGGTTTTTAGATGTTGTGTTTAAAATCCGAATTTGGTATACATGAATCGCACTGACATTTAGAAATTATCAAGTCGTTTCGGAATATTTTGTGTTATCTGTAAAAGTAGATTTAACCAACTGGATAAGTCTTATGTAGATATCAATAAACTAATTTTTCTATTTTAAGGTAATACATTGCATTTTTTGTTAAGTTTTCAGTCATCTAACTCCTGATGAATATGTAATACTCGTGTATATTGTAAGCATGTGAGATATAAAATTTGTTTGCTGAATTTTATTTTTATATAAATTAATATATTTCACAACGTTTTATAGCAATACTTATTAATTAAACTAAAACCTTCAAAAGTATATTTTTAAAAGACATATAAATTAATAAAAAAATGTCCTGGTTTCAATAGAGTAAATATATTTAACATCAATTTAAATTAGCATTATTATTAGGATTTTTTATTTTAAATGTTGTAAACTTATAATTTAATAATACATTCTTAAATCGTGGCACTTTAAAACATTTTCTTCAGTACTATCCACGAGTCATGAAACAATTCCTAATACAAAAATTCATAAAACGCACTTAGTATTTCTGGTCACTATTGATGTCGAAATTGCAAATTAAGTATTGATTCTTCAGAAATTAATACTTTGAAAATAATAATTTATTGATTTTTAATTATGTTGCACTACCTGGAAATTACTATGTATTTGAATGTCATACGTTTGAAAACTTTTTTGCCGTTTTGTTTCGCTCTATCTTCTTTTTTAAAGTTTCTCATATAATTATATTAATATTTCCATTACTTATATTAATTTATGAAATATTATAATATTTGAAATAAGTTGTTTTCGTTTTATCAATAGCCTCATTTTATAAGGACAGCCATTACATTACATAATTTTCACCAACACCATTTTTAATTTTTCTTTCTATACAAATTAAAAAAAATCAATATAAATCCACATTAAAGTGATATTTACAAAAACAATAATAACCCATTTCTTTTAGTAAAAATCATAGTTTAGATTATAGACAGATCTCAGATATATCACCTATATATATTCTCACGCAACTAATCTTTCACGATTTTTAAATCCCTTAAAATAATTTTTAAAATATGTATATTCCTTTTAAATCTTTTGATATCTTCACCTCGCTCTTAAACACGAATCAGATATCCACACACCTCCATGATTCTAAGTAAAGACAACGACAGACAAAGGAAAAAGCAGAAAACAAAATGATTGATCCTACAAGCATCCGGAAGTGCTAGAACGAGTTTCGGAAGCCCAGGAGCATGATCCGACTCCAGCATCCTTTCACCCTTAAATTCCTATTCACTCCCGATCTCTAACTTCTCTTCCTCATCCCTCTTGACTGGAATCAGGCCAGGGAGAAAATGAAACTTAAAACAAAGGAAATAATAATAATAGAAACGTAGGTGCTCCTCCTCTTCTTTTTGACGTATTATTCCCGTACCCCCGTGTACCTCCACCCCCCCCCTCTTCTCGTTGATGATGATGATGATGGTAGTGACTGAATCATAAACATTTGCCCACTTTTCCTTTTTATCCTGTTTCTTAAGTTGGCGGGGAAAACGAAACAACGCAGGCCCCGAGACAAGTGTGGAATTCTTAAGAAGGTCTGTTCCGTCATTTGTAGTGTTTTGTTTTTGTTTGGCGAGAATTTCTTTTGTTGCAATGTTTGTTGTGTTTCGTATCTGTAATTGTGTGGTAGGTTTGTAGCTTACTATCGCTACAGTAGAGAAAAAAAAAGTTATATCAGTGATAAGAGATCACATAAATGTAACACATTAGAGTGGAAACGTATTTTTTGGCGGTTATCAGTCTGCAAATTATCTAACACGGCACTAAATTAAAAAATAAATTGAGCATTATTACATTTTAAACGAAATAATATGTAACAAAACAAATGTACTCTTTTCTGTGGATGGGATTGAACTGGAACGAACTATTTTAATGCATATGTGTTCTGGCTTTCAATACAATTCACAGTTTTAAATAGCTTTTAAAAAATAATCATTACTCGTTTATAATCAATCAAACATATGGTATGCGAAACAAGTAATCATTTATTATCAATTTTGTTTAAAACTGAAATATTTTGAACATCGAAAATGAAAGTATTTGATCTATTGCAGTAACTAAGAAACTAGCATCCTTTCCGACTTTACCCTGCCCGATTTGTAAACATTATACACAATATAATCAAAATGCCAATTAATAAATAAATGACATTTTTTACCTTTTCTTCGGTTATATTACTTATTGTAAAAAGGAATTTATTACACTATTTGTAATAATTAACTTTATAACGAAGAACACATTTAATTAAATTGAAATGTATTGTAGGGTATAATTTAAAGTGATATAAAACCTTAGTTTAAAATCATGTTAGATCTGTATTGTTAATATTTTCAAGTATATGTAACATCAAGTAACTACTTTTGTAATTAACAAATATTTTTAATTTGTTCATACTATTTAAAACTAAAATCCACTACCACTCAGTCAACTAACCTTCCCGGAGCAATAACCTTTAATTGGTCATCAGTTTTTGTATTAATTTTATTTCAGTAATAGACGAATAGCTAAGCTTATCAATAAACATGAAAATAACAATATATTTTTATAATTATTTTCGAATTTTTACAAAATGTATTTTTTTTATTTTATAATAATATGTTTGGTTTTAATTTTCTGCAAAACAATAATCGTTTTTTCACAATAAGAACTGTGGCTAACTTTAAATGAGCAATTTTAGATTATTTTATTTAATAAGGAGAAATTGATTTATTTTTTAAAAACATTTGTGTATCGTACATATAATAATAACTTAAGTATATTTGTTCACACATGTGCTTAGATGTAGCTCTATTTAACACAATTTATTCATCAAAAAACTAGTTATATTCGTCAAGGCAGTTCATTCAGTATTTTTGTATAGAATGTAATACAAAGGATGTTAGTATTATAAAAATTATTTTTATACTTTAAAATAATATTATGTAATATTGTAAAAATATTGAGCTTTGTTTTATTATTCCAATCAACTATATACTTTTATTCAGAAGACAAAAATACTTGAACATTAATTTATTAACACAATCCTTATTTCTATTAATTAGTTTTAAAAACTATTTGCAAAAACTTAGTGCTGGACCTTTTTTGTGTTTTAAGTATGTGTTTTTTTTTACTAATGATGGAAAAATGTTGTTAATAAAAAATACTTAATCTACGACAAATTCAAACAAAATGTAATTAGCACATAACCTCAAACCACTCAATTCCTATTTAAAAACATAATCTTCAGTTTACTTAAAAAACAACAACTTTTTATTAAGCATTTTTTTTTACTTTAATCACCTTTCTAATTAATCACAATTTTGTGAGTCAAATTCCATTTCATCATAGGAAATTTCCACGAAAAGTTAATTTACTAAGAAATAATTAATATATTTTTTTCTTCACAACTACCGATGCTGAGAAGTTTACCAAATCTTGCATTCAACTAAACTCAAAACGCATTTTACATTATATTCTTCTGATGAATAAAAAAAGTTTGCTGCCTGCTCAAGGAATATGCTGCTAATTACTGTTAAGACTAATTGACTGAAGAAAAATCATCTGTTTAAATTCCGTGCCTAATCTGTCATATGTAATATTGGGTATAAACTCTAATGGCGCGTGGGACACTCAGAAATGTAGCGAAATTCTGTTCTTAACCGGAAAGAATAAAAAAAAACATCAGCAAATAAAAATAAATCAGAGCCTATTGAGATTTTTTTTTACTTTAATGACTTTTCGCCATGTTCGCAGACAAGTGCCATTTAACTTCTCTTGTCGGTTTGCAAACATTGCAGGGAATTGAGTTCTCACATTTGCATGAATAAACATGAACACCAGTGAGTGGTGAGGACGGTTTCAGAATAAATGTTTGTTTGCGAATCATTGGAGGCAATTTATCCTGGAGCTGGCGAAATTAAAATTTCCGATTTAGTGGTGTATTTTTTTTATTTTATTTGCGCATCAAATAAAAGAAACATTTCAAGAAATGGGTTCTGTTTGGGAATGTTATATATTTTTGAATAATCTAATATTGAGGTTAAGTTTTCAAAAATATTTAAGTTTTAAAAAGCATGTTTAAATAATACCCAAATGGATTGTAATTTAAATAGAGTTATGGTAAATTGATATTAATTATTTTTTAAAATACAATGTTAAATTAATAAAAAAAATCAGTTGAATAACAAAATATAAAATTATGAAATTTTTAACACGATAAACATTTTGAAAATAATCATTTTAAATGTATTTTCTTAAGCAGCATTCACATAAATTTATTGAAGTTGTTGATTAGTATTTCAAAACTATTTTTGTTTTTTTTAAATCTGCATGTGGTACAATAATTTTTTGGATATAAATTACATTAACATTGTAGTTTCTAAACTATGTTTATTTTAAATATTGAAAATATTGCAATAAACGAATACACGTATTCCGTTAATCTTTACATCTTTGGTCAATCGCTAAAATATCTTATTCATTAATTAATTATAATTTAAAATATAATTTTGTTGTAACGTTACTAGTCCTTCGCTGGCTAGCGGCAGCTAGACAGCTTCCATGAGTCCCCACACCCTCAAAAAATCCAGGGCCTGCAAAGGATCCGTCTCGAAAAAGTCCCTGGTGAGCCGAAGACAAGACAGAATGTGTTCCGGAGTCGCACTCTCAATTAAAAGATAATTTTACTTTTACTAAGTTAATATTGCATTTATAAAAAACAATAAAGAAGAATAGACAAACCTTTCTTTTTACAATAAAAAAATGCATAAATAGGAAACAAAAGAAAGTCATTTTATTTCATTTAGATACCAATATGTACTTTTGAACATTCTTCCACAGTCACAATAGTAGGTAAATATATAGGAATATATATATAGGTAAATATATAGGAATATATATAGGTAAATATATAGGAATATATATAGGTAAATATATAGGAATATATATAGGTAAATATATAGGAATATATATAGGTAAATATATAGGAATATATATAGGTAAATATATAGGAATATATATAGGTAAATATATAGGAATATAGGGTCGATAATGTGTCGAGATTGGAAGTAAATATTTACCATGTGAAACAATTAGTACTTTAGAAATAAATTCCTAATCTTATATTGTGTTTGAAGTATGTCACACTTTCAAGTTTCTTGTATTACTATGATTTTGCATTGTTCGAAGATAGGAACTGTTGTATGTAATTCACTTTGCCAAATAAGGGTTGACAATAATAAGCAATATTAAACAAAAATATGTTGCATAAATTCGAACATATTTTAATATATATTTCTTAGTAAATATCTATGGGAGAAGTCGCATCCAGCACATTACCCGTTTATGCAATGCCCGCTTTGTTCCATATGCACTGGTCACACCATGCCACAACCAGCAGGTGCCTTATAAAAAAAGCATGGCTAATCCTATAACCCCGGAAACCAATCCTTGCCCTTGCCTCTTGAAGGCACCCAAGGAATAAATACCATCAGTGTCTGACAGGCCGTGTTGATGATTCTTTTTTGTTTGCTTCCTGATTCCTAATACCTTCCTTCCTTATTCTTTTCTTCCCTGATTTCTTCTTTTCTTTCTTCTCCGCAGTTCCTCCTCACATCGAAGAAGAAGAGACCAGCTCTGACACAGAAGTCAGAGAAGGCAGTGACGTCAGCTTACGTTGTGTCGCCAAGGGGTCGCCAGATCCGGAAACCACTTGGCGAAGAGAGGACGGACAAGAGATAACGATTGGCAGGAAGAAAGGTAGGAATTGGCTGGGATAATGTTTTTGATTTGTTTTAAATTTGTATGCCATAATACATCTAAATTAAATATTAAAATAATAAAAAAATAGTTTGTTTACATTAATTTGTATTAATAAACGTATTTGTATATGGTTAATTGCGTAAATTGTCGTATCTAGGCATTATGATGACCACATATTGATGTATTTGCACATTCATGTGTAAAGTGAAGACTTTGAGTATTAAAATACAAATGCAACGTTAAAATACGCAATAAAAGTCCGTAATAATCCGGACATGTTTCGGTAGATACATCACCCTCCATCAGCGGAAAATGCAAAGTCTGTGTGTAGTGAAATATAAATAAACCCAAGCAATCTAAAATGTTGCCAAAGACCAAAAAACTAAAAACTATTAACCAACGGTTGGAGTTAACTATTGTGAAGGGTGATGTATCTCCCGAAACATGTCCGGATAATTACGGAATTTTATTGCGTATTTTAACGTTGCATTTGTATTTTAATATTCTTAACGCAATGTTCTATAAGACGAGTTTTTATCTTATGAAGACTTTGAGGTTAAGAGATCATTTGAATAATAGTCATACTGTAATCTATATCGTACCAAAAAACTAATTAATTTAACTCATTAATTTAATTGGTAGAAACCCCCGATCAGTGTTGTTCTTATTCTTTATAATATTACTACAAACTTTCAAATGAATGTCCTAAAGGAATAGCAAATCGTCACTCAACGACAGTGGCACACTAAGGCATCATTATATGTTTTCTAGCATATTAAAAAAAATGCTTAAAATGTTATTACTATAACATATTACTATTTTTTTGTGACCCAAAAATATAAATTACGATTGACGCAAAATAAACTGGCCATATTTTTAATCGAAATCATATTGTATGTGATATCGTTATTTTAACAGTTTATTTATTGTACATTAGTTCCAACTTATTCGTTTATATTTTTTTAATAAATTAATACATGTACTACTGATTTTATAAAAACATTAAATTACGATTTTCAGATAAAAACGTTGAATTAATATAAATTTAAAATATATGATATTTTACTTGCATTATACTTTAGATCTGTGTTAAAATGGGGACTAATATGGGGACAGGAATGTAATATATATTTAATATTGTTTACATATAACACAAGTATTTGAATGTCTTTATTTTTACTTTGATTCCAGTTACATCCATCAAAAGCCCAGATCTGAACATAACAAAAGTCGGCCGTCTTCAAATGGGAGCATATCTGTGCATAGCATCGAATGGTGTTCAGCCATCTGTTAGCAAAAGAATAGTACTAAATGTAAATTGTAAGTTTCACTTCTAAATATCCAAATTAATTTTCAAAACCTACAATATGATACAGTGCTATTATTTAGTCGCATTTTCTTATGTATTGCAAAATAAATTCATAATTTATGAATTTGCTGTTATGTTACAATACCTATTGATTAACATTATAAGTTATATACAATGTACTCCAAATATAGCAAAAAATGTAAAAAATCAATAATTTGAAAGGTATAGACTCTAGCATTTTGCGTTTTTCACAAGTATGCAAATAATAGTTACATTTTCCGCGATAGGCGGCGCTTCAATTGTGTTAGTACAATGGCGAAAGCACAATTTGCAACACTGCTTAACATTCTTAAATTGTGACGGCCAGTATTCATGAGAATAAGTGTCAGACTTATCCTGACACTTTACAAAGCATTCATGAGGGTTTACAGTGATAATTCATGTCACATAATGGCGAATGCTTGTTTCAACATTATTAATCATAATTGAAAAGCGACAGGCTGAAGACCGGAGACGAATACAACACCTTTTGTCGGTTACAAATGTAACTATTTTAGCATATTTTTTTTGTTAAAAACGCTCACGTATCTATGAATTTTTGTGAAAACCACATCATCATGCCACTGTCTATCCCTTTTAAATTATTGAATTATTATTTTTTTTATGTTACTTTTTAACCACTTTACTTTTTACGCGTTTTTTAGTTCCTCCAATGATCTGGATCCCAAATCAGTTGGTAGGAGCACCAGTCGGGACAGACGTAAGCCTGATTTGCAATCTGGAATCCTTCCCGCAGTCGGTGACCTACTGGAATCGGGAAGGAGGGACGATAGTCCTCACCAACGAAAAATACAACACCGCTATCCTGAACAAAGGTTTGTATAAAGTGGCGATGCACTTGACGATTAAAAACCTGAAGCCGGAAGATTTTGGACCTTACACCTGCGTGGCCAAAAACTCACTGGGAGAAACGGAAGGAACGATTCGATTATATGGTAAGTAAATACATTGTATTTATTTTGTTTGTCATTTAAAACAAATCGTCATATTTATATTTTCTTAAATATGCAATAATTCACTTGTGTAACCAGCGTAATCCATTTATGTATTATCTTATATGTTTGTCCTATTATCATGTCCCCGTCACATATACAAATGTTAGGCTTATGAGATTATAAAATTTTATGTTCAATCCTTGAGCAGTTATTTAGTCAATACACCTTATAAAGCCCCACGTTGGGCGCCATTTATAAGGCGTATTGACTAAATAACTGCTCAAGGATTGAACATAAACATTTTTAATCACATAAGCCTAACAGTACAATAATTCGGGGTGGGACGAACCTTACGCATTCACCGTAAGAGGCAGTTACATGACTGACTCTTTCCCGGCGCAGCGGGAAAGACATAAAATATGTAGAGGGCGTTACAATCGTAATAACGGGAACAATATATAGACACGTAACGGGAACATGAAATATATACAGGTGACGAGGCCATGATAATAGGACAAACATATAAGATAATACATAAATGGATAACGCTGGTTACACTGGGAAATTTTAGTCATTTTAGAAATCAATTTTTCGAATAAGTATATTATGATAAAAATGTTTACTTTGTACCGTAAAACATTTACGGCTTGAAGTAAAACGTATTTGTTACTTTATGTATAACATGTTTTAACCAAATATAATTTATGGTATATTCGACTGATTTCGTTCACCCTTTGATCTTGAGCTGAGTTGATTTTTTAGCGTTTCCAAAGACGACCTATTCTGAGATATAAAAATACAAAATAAAGTTGCCCAATGTCGGGTGGTATGTTACTCTTACCAGCCGGTTGCGTGAAAGCTGTCGAACAGAATTGATAATGATGTGTTTGGGGACTTGAAAGTTGTAGTTTACTTTAGTATTCTCACTGGCCCTACTTGGATAATAATCATTTAACTTTCACAAATATAACATTTACAGTGTGCACAAGAACAACCTGAAATTATAAGTCTGCATCTCACTTTTCACAGTCCTTTGAAGTAAATTGACGCATCATACGCATATACCAGGTACCTGTCAAAACAAAACCTTTTACCATCTATCAATGGATTTTATGTTACAATAGTCACGACTCCACCCATTGCAGTATGAAACGAGAAGAAACGAATGTCGTATTTCTAATACTTTCATCCACCCCTGGTAGACTTGCTTGACGCCTGCTATAGGCTCTGTTAGTCGTTAAGTGCCAAGGAAGTGGGAAAACGACTTCAGAGTTAAAGACTTAAAAAAACTCTAATTTGAGTAGAAATGTATCGTTAACTATTATTTTTTTTATTCATTTCACACTTTTTCTGAACTATTTAGCAACACTAAGGTTTTCAATAAAAATCTTTACTTTATTGGTATTTTGCGAATACCTTCACTGGCAGTTCGCGACTAATTACGTGTATGCTTCAGTCGTATTTTATATAATAAAATATTATATATCACTAATTAAAGAATAAAATAAATATCATTAAAATAATAAATGAAATAATATAATAATAATAACGAGAATTGCAAGAACTGTTACGGAAGTGTTTAGGCCTCTTTTGCTCGGTCACCACTTTGTTATATAATTCAAACCTACTTTTGAATTACATTCGCCCTTGTACCTTTTTCTTACTAATAACAGACAATGGTAAACTTTGCTGATTTAAAAAAAAATATGCCCATTTTCAATGATTTTGGTTATTCAGTTGGTCTTTGAGAAATAGCTCCTACTTTCATTAATATGACTTAAATATTTAAAAGTATCACATTGAAGAAAAGTCAAATGAAAATAGTTTGTATTTCATTATATATTTTTTCCTTGGTGGAATATTTTAATTAACATAAGAGTGTAACATTATTAATAAGAGAAATGCTTCCAAAACGATGATATACAATCAATCAGCAAATATCAGAAAAAATCAAAAGAACTGAACGAGAAAAAAAGCAAACATCTCAGATGGGCTACTCCCCAAAATAAACTCATCTTCTTCTGTAATCAATTCTTCCGATCGCCAAAGATCTGAACCAAACAAACCTACATCTTGAAAGGCGGGATTACGTTCACATTGCCGACGCGTAGTCCTGGACATCATTAATAGTTAGGGAAGATGACTATTACATGAGCTACTCACTGTAATTGAGTTTCGTAGTTTACTGTCGAAGATTTAATACGTGATTAGAATTTTCTTTCACTAAAAGAAGTTCGTTTAAGATTTTAATCTTACATCATCCCCTGTGCAGTGTACACCGTTTTAACTGTTCTTGCTCCCTGAGACGGGAACTCTACAGTGGATGAATTTCTTCTTAATTATTCTGCGCTTTTCTCCTAAAAGTGCACTTCAACTCCTAAGACTTTAAACTTTGCTCCATTAAAGGTTAAAGGATGTTTACTTTGTGCATGGGATATGGCTCTTTCAATCGTAAATGAGGAAGAGTACCACACATTTGGCAACTTATAATTTTGGTATATAAATATATACATGAATTTATATACTAAATATTTATAAATTTGAAATTCAAGGTGTATTGATTATTTATATGCATTTGTTATTGACATTATTTATAAACGCAAAATAAGAAAAAAAAATATTCAATGATACTTCTATAGGCATACATTTAATCAATTTTATTTTGTTAAAAAAGGTCTTAGTACATGTGTTTAATGTCTGATAAAATATAAATTTTAAACAATAATTAAAATGTGTTAGGGATTTCACTGGAATACAATTCCGGCAAAAAACTTTTGTGAAGCACAATATTTAATTAGATCTTTTAACACAGATACATTTTGGATTAAGATTTTATTTTTATATGCTAGGATACTTAATTCTAAAAAGGATAGATCCACTTATCATAAAACGTTACTGTTTAGCTTACATAAATACCATTTAAACACGTTAAAATACATACTTTTAAAAAATAACACATCATTTTTAAAATATACGCCTAATAAACAGTTGAGATATACCTATACCACTTCATTGGAATAAGAAAATATATTGTATCGCCTTCCAGTTCGGTTTTTCTTCTACTTCTTTCTGTGTTTCGGTAGAAAATCGCTTCTATTTGCCACAGTATAACTCCGTCATTTGGCGGACACTGAGGAATGGTTTCGTTTGCTTCCTAAACAGGATCTTTTAAGTTGGCAAGGGAGCCATTTATTGCAGCACACCGACAGAATACGAATAAAATTCGTCTTTCATCTTTATTTGTTTTGTGTGCTAACATTCCACAGGAGAAACGGAAATATTGGCATTAGTCCAGACTTTAAATAGAAACTAAACTTTGGAGTATTTGCCAAGTCAAGCATTTAATTTAGCAAACCTAAGATGTGTTATATAATGAAAAATTATATTCATGAAAAATTTATTTAATACATATACGTATTTTCGTTTGTTGATAAATTAAAAAAATCACATGGAAATTTTACTTGCCATATTTTATTAAAGTCAATACAAAACATATAATTTATATTTTTTAAAGTGATTGAGTTAGTATTTAGTTTATTATCTTAGATAACCCAATAACGTTTACACGATGTTTGCAATTATAAAGTTGTTTTAACTTTTTGTATATTTAAATGATTTTTCATGTACATGCTATTTTATAACATTTAATTATTCTTAACTAATTGTAAAGAAATAGCTTGAAAAATGTACGACAATCCTTTAAATTAAAAAATATATTGTTTAATGGCATATTTTTAGGAATTTAAAAATTGGGTGCATTTCTAGAAAAATTAAAAATCCCTGGACGTGATCTAACGTCCGTGAATGTGATAGGGTTAAATATAATAGTTTGCGTTAAATGCATAGATAGTATATTCCGATATAAATCTAATTTAGTTTTTAATATGCGATAAAAATTGATCACAAAATATATTTTTATTTCGCAAAAAAATAACTAAAGTAATATGTTGAATGGTGTGATATACATGTTGCTTGTGATATACATGTATATACACATTCAGAAAAAGTTATAAAAAAAAATTGGCATGTAAAATAATTACATTTTATAAATTTGCGGTCAGTCACTACTTCACTTAAAATATGCAAAATACACTAAAATTATGTTTTATAAATAATGTATTCTGTATTTAAGATGTTTCACGTGATGTATCACATTAAGATAAGTAAAAAAAATACTGAGGAATTGCCACTCCAACATTCAAATGTTAATCTCTAGGCAGCCTATATTTCTAACCCCTTCTTGGTGGACGTCGCATCACATACGTCTAAAGTTGTATAGATTTATGATCACCAGTAGACCGTAAGTGCCAGACAATGGGCAAACTAGAACATACAGGTGGTTAACATTATGAAACAAATAGAGACTTACGGCCAGACAATGGTAGAATGAGATAAAAACTCGCCTTATAGAACATTGCGTTAAGAATTTTAAAATACAAATACAACGTTAAAATACGCAATAAAAATCCATCAAATCTGGACATTTTTCGGGAGATACATCTCCCTTCATCAGCAGAAAATTAAAAGTATGTGTGTAGTAAAATAAAAATAAACCCAGAATTGAAAGTGTTGCCAAACAATAAAAAACAAAAAACTATCTCAATTGGTTGGAGTTAACTATTGTGTGTCAACAAGCGGTAAATACTGGGACCGCAAATGTTTCATTGACAATCGAATCAATATTGCTAAAAATATGAAAATGAAATTTATATCCTGGATATATATGAAATATATATCCAGGAAGTCAAGTTCGACGGGAGATTTGGGTTTGCAAATTAAATGTGGGTTAGAAAAATTAAATATATGACCATGTTCCCGAGAGTGCTTGGCAATGGAGGACTTCTTTATTTCTTGTTTAAAAGTATGTGCTTGGTGCTTCTTAATTCGAAATTTTAATGCAATTTTTGTTTGACCGATATATGACATGCCACATTGACATGAAATACTGTATACTGCCCAGTTATTAAGGTCATCAATAGGGTTTTTAAAAAGCATAGAATATTCAAAAATACATGTTCTGTTCTCGAACATGAATGTACTGGGAAAAACGATAAAAATAGGATTAAATGAAATATATATAGACTGTTTTTTAATGACATACTGAAAAACTTTAACAAGGAAGTTAATGAATAATGATAATTCGTGGAAAAAAATTCACCATTTTTCCTTACCCATTATTATATTTTCTATAAAGCGTAAGACTCCTTTATTTAATTAGGAGTACACATTTCCATAAAGTTCAACTATTACTTTTTCCAACACCATTCAATAAAACAAACTCTGCTCATTTTCTATGACCAAGTCTCGCTTCCCGATGCATCACTCCGACGCGAGACGACGGCGAGGACACGCGGGGGGCTTAAATTATTTCTGCTCTGAATTTCCAATCCGCGAGTCGGGCACTGCCTCTTTAAGTCCTCTATCCATCAAACGTCTGAATTCGAGGCTTAGAAGAATTGAAACCGGGGTTGAGTAAAGCCATGACGCAAACCAATGATGCGAGTTTCAATTCCAATGGTTCCCCTGCTCGAGTATGCATTTCGGAAGATTTCTCTTTCTACCTCACATTGAGGGAATTTGAGGTTTCCTCCCACGTCGGATACTGACAATCGTTCCCAGAGAATCTATATATCACATGGAAATTTAGAAGAATAAACCATGCTGGATTGATTTTAAGCTGATTCTATTATTCTAGAAGAGTATATGTGGAATAAATATCAAGTCTGATGCCTGTTTAAACAAATTATAACTTGCATCTAATTAATAGTTAGTATTTTGTATGATTATTGTGATTTATAATTCTTCACATATATTCTACTATCAAAAAATGTTTCAGGATTAAACGGAAACCAGTCGAAAAAAGGGTTTAGGTTGATTTGGTTGGTTAATTGGCTGGTTTGATTGGCACTAGGTTGATTTGGTTTGGTTAATTAACGCCGCACTAGAGTTTCACAGTGGGCTATTGGCGACAATTTGGGGCCTATCTCGAAGGAAAGACCCAGGAATGATGTCTCGTATTTTTTAAACATGGTCAGATGACGAGGACAACACCTGAACTGGCATCCAACGCAACCTCAATAAGCGTCAGGACATCCCGATCACATTTATCGTGCACCAGTTCTGTATAATTTATTGAATGTTCTGAACGACATTCTAGTATTTTTGTAGCGAGGCTGGCAACCCTCCGATCGCAACATCTCAATTTTTTTCTTTGTCAAGTCCATCGCACGGGCTCGAACTAGCAATCCTCTGATTACTAGCTGAACGCTTTTATCCACTGGACCACTAGAGACCCCCCCATGTGACACTATGTTTGGTTTGTTTAATTAACGCCGCACTAGAGCTGCACAGTGGGCTATTGGCGACGGTTCGTGGCCTATCTCGAAGGAAAGACCCGGGAACGATGCCTAGTATTTTTGAACCATGGTCAGATGACGAGGTCAACACCTGAGCTGGCACCCGACGCAACCTCAATAGGCGTCAGGACATCTTGTGGCACTAGGAACTAATCGCACAGAAAGTCTAAGCATATTCAAAGAAAGAACTAATCTGCATTATTCAACAAATTCATATAACTCAATATGATGCCGTTGTATCATCAAATCTTGCGAATCAATTTCAATACTTTTAATGTGACCTATAGACTTGGAACTTGGTTTGCTTACGTAATCCCGATGAAAATGCGATAATTAGTGGAAGTATTATAAGTTATAAATTTATATAAAATTCTAACGAGTTTCGTTTGATATGGTCACATTCTACAAAGACGGTTTTGAATCGCGTTATCAGTACAGTAAAATTGCATATTGAATTGCGATATTACGTCTCGTGCAAAAATAGCATCAGACTTAGCATACGATTTATTAACATAACAATTACATAAATTATATAATTATTCGGCAGAGTTGTTAAGATAAGTAAAGAACATTCTGTATATGAAGCTCGTAAAAGGCAAAATTGATATTACACAATACGTATATTTTTAAATACTTTACAGTTATTTTAAAACCCACTCTTCCAAATAAATGCTAGCCACAATTTTATCATTTATTTTTAATTGTTTATTCAGTATTTTTTATACTTCACACACTATTTTGAATTTAAAAGGAATTGATAAAGGATATGTACAAAATGCTTCTAAAACAGTTTTAAGAAAAGTATTTTTTTCTGGAATGTTCGATAGACGGAAACCATGTTTGCACTCAGAGAAAGCGTTTGTTGTTACAATATATTTAGGAGAGGGCTTTAAAAGTTTTAAAATACATTCCGTATCCAGGGCTGTGTGTATTCAACAACTTTCAATATTGAATATAGCTCAGCATAAGTGTATATAATTTCAAGTAGTACTAAACCAAATATAATATAGATTTTTTCGATAAGTTGGTTTTCAATATCAACTTAAATATAGGTTAACACTTATAATTTTAAGTAATATACATTTTTTGTTAAAAATCTATATAAAATAATAGAAGTTACAAAAAGTTTTTATTTTTAAAATTTAATTTGAAGTAACGTTATACATATTATTACACAACATTTATAAAACGTTTGCGTATGGTATATAGTAAAAATTTAAACTAATTTTTCTAATAATGCAAAAATAATAATATGGTAATTTACAGATATCAATAACTATTATTAAGAAAGTACATTTATTTTCATTTAAGTATACATATTTTAGTTTTTGAAATATAAATATTATTTTTTGGTTAAAAAACTCATTTTTTTTTGGTAAAATTTGTTTTAATTACATGATTTTTTTAAAGAAATTCCATACAATTAGTTCCCTTTTTGGGATATGTTTTTTGAAAATCTTCTACGATTACGTTTTTTTACCAAACACAGTAATTATTTATTGTTGGTGCACTTTGTATCTGCTTGTGGCATCTCATTTAGGACCATCGTTTAAATCCTTTGTTTTAGAAATACCTCCTCCTTCATCCCCTGCTACTTCCCCAGAACCGCACAGGCCCAAGTCAGAGAAGCTACGAAACGGACATCCACAAAATGTTCAGGCAAAGACAGAGGAGACAGGTATTTATTTTGTTCGTTTTACACCTGCTTTATTTAGTTATATTCAAATAAATTTGACAAAATAAAGATCAACGATACATTATTAGTATCTTAATCATGTTATATCGTATCTTAAGCTTGTATATGTATTTTTAAATTAAAAAACGATCGTATAAATAAAATACCAAAGTATATAAAATACACAAGTAATACAAACCTTTAAATATTATAAAAATGTCCATATTTTTAAACGGTAGAAAATCGAGGATTCATATTACCGAAATAAAATATTCAATTTAAAAATTAATTAAATAAAATGTGCGATTTACAAAAAATGGTAAACAATGTTTAAAATAAATAAAAGAAAGTTTTGTTGAAAACTCTCACATTACAAACATCCCAAAGCATATTTTGTGTTGGTTCATTGCATTATCAAAACAGGGACATATTTCATTTATTAAAAAGAATGTCAATATTATTTGATTCCCATGTAATTAAGTAAGCATTATTTATAGGTTAAAGCTATGGAATATTTAAATAATATTTAATGTAAAATTTATTATAACAGCTGCACTTAGTATTAGTTATGATAAAATGCATTTTGTGTTATTCATTGTAACGTATCCAAAACTGTCACCACTAACTCGTTAATTATATCGCTGTAGTAAGACGCATTAATCAAATAGACTAATAAATCTAACGCAGCTTTAAAATAAATTTGAATCATTAAAATCGTTCGTAATGGACGTTCGCAATTGATGTCATGTTATTTAATTTCTATGGAACTATAATTAAGATGTTACATCCACAAATTGCTCATAGTAACCACAAGACATGAATTAAATATAACTTGAAAATTATTTATGAAATTAGAAATATGTTTTCATATTCATTTAGGTTTAAAACAAGAACAAACATATTAAATATTACTAAATTTAAGGTCATGAGATTTTCAAGTCATAATTGTAATTTACAACTTAAATAAAAAATTGAATTTTAATTTAAAGTTTGTTGGAAATATGTAATAAAAAATATTTCAAAATTATACAAAAATTATTTAAAAATATATATATCCGGGTGTGGTTTTATGTATGATTTAGGAGTATTTGGTAATATAACAATGCAATTGCATTGTACTGTAAGACACATAAATAGCGATGCGAAATATATGATAATTTTCTCAGATTACCTCTCACTTACCATAAAGCAGAACTTATTCTACCAATAAATATAACTGTTATACTAATAATTGAAACAACCTTCAAAGTACGTCTGGAAAAGATATTTTAAACGTTCATGAAAAGTATTATGTATATAATACTACAGCTATCATAAATAAAAGTTAACACTATGATTTTTTACTATACAGTACATCTCATAGGTTTATGGACAGCCATTTATTACATCAAACAATTTGAAAAAAAAAGTAAGAAGCGCAAAACTGATTATGTATATAAATAACCACAAGGTAATATTAGTCCAATATTTAAATAATATATAATACTCACAAATTTTACGTTAAAAATTTAAATTGAAATCACACAGCCCTAAACGTTTATGGATTACTCACATTTTTAAACTTTAATGTTTTTATTGTTCAAATGTTGAAATCATTTCCTTTAATAATTTCGAAAACTCGATTAGGCATTAGGGTGGAGTGAAAAGGGCCAAACAAAAATTCAAATTTTACTATTCCCTGACCCAATGAATGGTTCTGTTTGGAGAAAAAGTTACTGTGAAAAAATCTCAGCGCAATCGTTCATCATCTTCAAGTTCCATATAGAGTTAAAAAATTTAATTTTAAAGTCAAATAGTAAAAAAAAATCAATTTATTTTATTTTAATTTAATTTGTACAATATTTTTTTTTATTTCCATGCTAAAAAACGGTTCTAATTGTTAAAAAATAAACGCGAACACACCATTTTCAGATTTCAAACGTGATAAAAAAAATTCATCTTGATGATAAATTTCGGAAGTTCGTTTCGGGACTTGATTCCACTGCGAATGTATCCATGCCTGGATTCTACACCACAGGTTGCCAATGATCCTTGTGTTACCAGTTTCACATGCCTCACCACTGCTTGAGAATGGCTTCCCTGCTCAAATTGTGAACCATTTCTGATCAATCTTGTTATGTCTTCATCGCTGAAGTTCGTGGTAAATGGTGGTTCCAAAGGATTGTCATAGTGAATCATCTCAAAATAGTCACTTGCTTTGAAATTCTAATTGGGAAGATTAAATTAACGTATTTTTCAGGAGACAGATTTTCTTGCTTTCAGTATTCTTCTTAGGCTAAGTACTCGAATGTGTGATCGTTCATCTACTAACATCGATTGCTGTATATTCTCAGAATGAGTAAAATAACAGTTCCTCTGAATATATTCGTGAACGATTACCTTAAATTCTTCGTGCAAGAATGAGCTTTTTTTATCATTCCAGGAAGGGGACATGCTCCATTAGTGGCTTTCGAAATTTTCTTTATTTCAAACTAGGATGGCACATAAAATTTCATAACATGTTCTACTATGAGCTTAAAGTATTCTGTTGGTTTGACGGTTGATACATAAAGGTAAAGAATTCTGGTGGCTATAGTGATCCATCTTCCCAGGGCTTCTGTTTGCTAATTCTGGAAAGCACTCTCCCGATGATATTGCCCTAGAATTGTCGAAGAGGAATTTTTGGTCTGCACTGTGGCATTTTTTGTTATTTTTGGGTAAGGAAACTGGAATAGAGACAAAACTTGCCACGGCAAGAGTTTCGCACGTTTCCATGGATTTTTCTATTGTTCCGGAAAACTGTTGTAGTCCAGATGTCTTTCCGTCAATCTTCTGGAAAAGATGACGAAGAGGCAGTTCATTGGTATGTAATAAGCATACAAACCAATGTAATTTGTGACCAACAAAGATTTCAAGGCTTCTAACCACGCCATTTTTCTTCCCAATGTTGACGTTTGTTCTATCACATACAACATCAGTCAGTTTCGAAAGCGCAATCCCTTTCTATGTAACGAAGTTGGTGATGCTTCGTATAATATCTGCACTAGAGCCAGAACTTGGAGTCGCATGCCCAATATAAAAATAATTAGACTATGACAAGGGAACAATATGCTCTTATACAGAAGTAATCCTGTAGTAAGAATTTAATTTCTTCTCATACATAATAGTCTTGTCCTTTCTTCCATCGAAGTAGAGGGCATACAAAGACTGCATTACTTGTGTGGAATCTAGCTGGGACAGTATCTTCAACATTCTCTCCTCAACTTACTCCTGCAGATAACTTTAGCCGGCATATCTTTAGATACAATCACTACATCATGAATCACAGAGGAGGCAATGACAGCAGGTGAACTATTCTATATTTCTGTTTCATTACAAGCAAAGGTTAAATTTGGCAAGGATATTTCGCATCTGAATATTGAGGGAGTTTAATCATCAGTTGCTTTCAGACGTGGCTTCGTGGCATATGTAATCGTCATCATCTTCATGGATACCTTTTAATTCTGAATCCGATACTAGGATGGCGTTCGATTCTAAATCTGTAATAGAATTAGAAGAAGAGTTATCTTTGCATTCTCTTGCTTTGGCTTTATGATTTTGCCTGTTATGTTGTCTTTCTCTTATATGCTTCAATTTTCGGCTTACAGTAATGTCAATTGATCCCATTGCCATTTTTCTTTCATCTTTTTTTTCTGGCAATAAAGTTATATTAAAGTAATTTATTAACACATCATAATTAATTAATACTAAATATCATATTAATTAACACATTCATTATTAAAAATTATTTTATTAAATAAAAACATATTTAAAATATATATATATATATTTATATATATATATATTTTTGAGATGTGGAACCTCAAGATGGCAATATTTTTCGCTGACATTTGGAGATAATTTGTTGTAGTGAGTTTGGCACCCTATAATGACTCAGGCGATATGAATTTAAAAAAAAAAGTTTTTTTCACTCCACCCTATTAGACATGCTTGACGTTACAGTTTGGAGAAATTTTGGGTTAAAATAAAACCAACATTGTTCGATTTGCGTCTTTAACTTTTGTTCCGTTGTAAATTGACAACCATTAGCATATATATCGCGTGGTAATACCCCCCCCCCCCCCCAGATTATCTTCAAGAAGTTTCAGTCAAGAATGATGGCTGGCCACTTCATAACAGTCACTTGATTTTGTCTGAACTATTGTTTTGTTTAAATAGAGATGTGGACTGATGTATTGTCTTGTTGATAGGCATGCTTAACATCCATAAACTTTAAATTAAATAGTTGATAAGCACGTAACAGTTGTCCCCTCCTAACAACTTTCCAAATGGCAGTATTTGACATTCATGCACATTCTGATAATCATCAGGAGCATTGGCGACCAAATACAGGCGATATCGGGAAATATCGGTTAGTCCATTAAAAGAGAATATCATTCTTTCCTGGTACGTTCCATTGTTTTTTAAATGTCTACAACCTTCTTTTCACGGGATTTTAAACGGCATACTTTGGATAATCTCCTTTTGATGAAACTACAAGTTGCGCAGCATCTTAGTAACAATGTAAAAACGGAAAACATGTTTCACTTTTATCAACAGAAACGATTGCGTCACACATACACGTCATTAGAATATTTATTTTCTTTTTTCTCAGCACTTGATTTTTTTTTATTTAATTGGTTGCCCTTATATTTATGGGACAGCATATTTTTTATATATATGTTCTTTTATCTTTAATATGTGAGTATTAAAACTTATTTAATAATTGTATTATTTTATTTTGTTTTCTGTTGACATGCGTAATCAATTTTGTGCTTGCTGCTCTTTTTTTTAAATTTTTAAATCCCAAACAATAGTTGTCCATAAACTTTTGAGCCGCACTGTACCCTATATGTATATGTTTAAAAGTATTCATTAAATTTGCATTCGATGTCGAAACCATCAATACATCTTTAGGATCAATTCGATTCCATCCCTTGCACTTTCCACAGTTCTTGCAATAATTTTCAGGTTCGACGGAAGTACAATACGGACCATCTCCCGCTTTCAACGCCAGCAGCTTTTCGAGCGAGAATTCTTTCCTACCAACAAATCCTAACACAGAACCAGGTAAGGATAGGATAAGAAGAAAAAAAATCTACGTTCTGGGGTATTTTCTCTCTGTTATATAGAGTGCGCGAGCCAGAATTTTATCGCCTGGTTTAACGTCATTCAAAAGCGCACAATGCGTGCCTTGCAAAAAGGGGGACCGGTGAATAATGCAGTGTGTGAAAAGATTTCTTCTGAAAAAGACAGGTTAAGAAAGTGCGTTTTCCGTTGTTGGTGTAGAAAAAATCTTTTTCCAGCTCAAAAGTAAAGAATTTGCATATGAAATATGGATGTGATGTGTGGTATCGAATCTTTGGAAAGGACCTGTTACTTTGAGTTAAATCAAACATCAATAAGCACAAACAGTGAAATCTCGTTTATTTTACATGTTATGTGAGTTTGCGTTAACAATCAAAATTACATGCAAAAGTGTTGATTTAAAATCATTTTTATAAATTTAAAAATAAAACAAAAATTGGTATACTGAAGTTTTAAGCATATTACTTTAAATATAAATATTATCAACCAACACAGTCAATATCCAACAAAGTCAGTGAGGTACCTAACTATTTATAATGAGCATATAGCACAATAATTGTCGTTTCTTAATGTTAATTACATTGTCATTTATCTCATGCCGTATAAATGTACATCTTTGTAAAAATACGCATGTAAAAATCAACTCCTGGAGATTGCTAGGAAAGGGCTAGCATTGCGCAATCCTACTTTCCAATATATCTTAAACATGTGTGATTATATTCAGATATGGTTAATCCAGTCGTAGACTACTCTAAGATTGAAGTATCCATTCATCAAAAAAGTTCTGTGTACTAGGAGTTGTCGTCCATTCAACCATAAATTTTGTTAAAGATTGCTCAGAAAAAAAATAGGGATTGAAAACTTGTGCCTATACTTTCAGCTAGTTTATGCACGTTTTTAAAACATATAAAGATCAGTGAGACAGTTTAGTAGAACACCTTTCCATTCCATTACACGGCAGCTTTCGAAAACGTTTGTTTTTAAAGCACATTTATTGCGTCGTTTATATTCTCTAAACTTAGAAACTTGTCTAGAATAGCAATCCAGACTATATCTTGATTCATCAGTGAACATAAACAGCAAGAGTCATTTCTGGCACGCGGCGCCAATTTGAACGACTGACCTGAAAACGAAATTCAATGAAACAGACACCATTTCGATATAATATATATATATATATATATATATATATATCCAGCTTGTTAGTGCGGTTTTTACGCACTAACAAGCTGATATTGGAGCCATCAGAATATGTGGTTTAATATGGATTACCATGATATAATCTCTGTAACCTCTCTTGTATCATATAATTTTATCCAGAGTCGTTAAGCAACATTTTGTTGAATTGTAAGTTTACGAGGAACATCCATCCACGTCTGACCTTCATGTTATCTTCCTACGCCACGATATCACTTAATTCCCTCTAAATAATGTTATTAAAATATATTTTATGTAAAGAAGTCATGAAAATAATTACAGTGGGTAAATTATTTTTTCTAAAGTGGAAGAAGCTAGAAAAAAGTATCTAGGTTAATTTTTTAAATATAATCCATTGCAATTCCTTTCCAAAACCATTTCTTTTGAAATATTTAAAAATGTTAGTTAATAAAATAGAGCTTGCCCATGTTACGCCCAGAAGTTTAAATCTAGAAAAGTTTCTTAAATTATTAATGATTTATTGTCAAAGTTCCTTAAATATTTGGTATAATTACAAATTCAATACATTTGGTTGGCAGTCATCAAAACTCATTAGTCTTTGCCCTTGCTTATTTAAAAATATGTCATTTGAATTATAGGATCGGAGACACCGACTTCAGGAATAAAGAAACTGGCTTCGACTTGCATATGCTACACACTATACTACATTCTGTGCCAATGGTTTTGGTTTCTTCAGCTCTCGTGATCAGTTTCTGTTAGCGGAAGACAGCAGCATCCCTGTTATAAGATCACCTACTTACAAGGACTAATGAACGGACATTACGAAACTGTATTCGTGTATTTAATGGTGTATCATAAGCCAAACCTTGGACTCTCTCTTGCTTCGTCTAATTTCGAGATAATCAATGAAACAGCAATGCGAATCCTCAAAAAGATTCATTTTCATGCTAATAAACATTTCAGTATCATCAGATGTTGTGTGATGTGAAACGGTAAAACATTCATTTTTTTCTTTAAGTAAATTCGATTTGTAGAGAGTAAATTAATGTAGGTACATTATCTTCAATACATATCCCTAGAGATCATGGGTTCAATATTACAATTTAATTTATTATTCATAGAGCTTTTATTTTCTTCAAACTGTTACGCTTGTCGTCATCCTTGTTACAATTAAAAGGCAAGTTTAAGCGGAGATGAAAATGTAATATCACGAATTGTAATTAAAATTAAACAGAAACAATCTGTTAAACTGTAATGTATACATATTTAAGCAGCTAATCTTCGTAAATATAAAACTATCACATATTCAAGCAAAATATAAGCATTTCAAATTCTAGCAAATGCACAAATTGAATTAATTTAGAAAAGCGTTTTCAGTAAAACAAATAACACCTGACATTACAATCCTTTAAATTAAATGCTTCAAACATTGCAATTTATCGGGATTATTTGGAAAATTGAAATTATCTGTTGAGGTTTCAAAATAAGCAAATTAATTGTTCGATTTGTTTACAGAAACTAGATTATGTGTTATCACTGTTTATAAATTAGGATTAAAGTATGCACTTTTGACGTAATTTATAAAATAACAAATATTTTGATTATTTCTTATAGTAATTGTGAGTTATACTTGTTGTTTCTCAAAACAAGCAATTGCTATATTTTAGAGAAATGACAACTACATAAAATTAATTATAGATTTTATTAAATATTTATATAATTGTTAAACTTTAAAACAGATTATAATAAAATTCGACGTAATAGTTAATAATAAATATGACAAAGTTATTAAAAAACTTATTTAAAGCAATTATTACTAGTTTAATACTTATAGCATATGTAATAGCTCATAACTAAACTAATTTAAATAAAATAATTAATCATTATTAATTCCAAAATGTACGAAAAATATGAACATCTTATTTTTAGATTAATGATGTTTTAACTTTTAGTAGGAAAATACATAGTTTATTTATGCTTTAAACACTTAAAATTAATGTTTAAATGTTAGTTTATATCGTTGATATAATCAAAAATTACGTGATTTCACAACATATAAAATCTAACAAAAATAATAAATAACGTTGTTAACCAAAATTCTCAAAAACACGTTATATAGTAAAGATTCTAAATACTGTGCTATTACTACTAAATGAGTTTCACCTCTCCATAAACTTGCTTGCAATTTTTATTTTAAAACGGAAGTGATTATCACATTAAATTCCGTACCTCGCATTAAATGGTGCTTCATCCTACAGGGTTAAACGTGTCATAACATGAATATCGCTGAACAATGTTCAGTACTGAAGTGAGGCTTGTCAGATTGAGCAAATGATGTGGAAATATAACACAGAATACTGTAAAACTTGTTAATTTTATGGATATAATAGTTACGATTTATAAATTATAAGTTAAAATTTTGGATTTTACTATTTTACTAGTACTTAATTTTAAAAAAAAATCTTCTGAAAAATATTAAATAATTAGTTTGCAATTTTGACTGAATATTTGTGATTAATGGAAAGTTATATTCCACTTGCTTTTCTGACAAGCTGTATTACATATAATGTAAATATTTAGTTCAATTAGAAATGAATATATATAAATATAAATACATATTTAATTTATAATCTATATATTACATGCAAATTTGAATTTATTGAAATTTAAAAAAAAATAGTAGCCTGAATTATTAATTATTCTTTAGCGATTATTAATATATATTTGTTTAATTAAACTACCTAACCGAATAATAATAACACTAATAAGAAACTTTGTATTATTAGTTTTTATTGCATTATATTTAAAATGATTATAGATTTTGTGAATTTGTGTAAAGTACTCCGACTAAAGTATTATATAAAACAAATGATGAGTATTAAAATTACAAAAATTTATTTTTAAATTAGGTTTGGTTTTACATGTCGGTCGAATTATATAAGCTCATGAAAATTAATTTGATATTTGCTCATGATGGGTATTTGAGTGTAACTAAGCACAGTTTATTCATGTATATTTGCTTTAGAGTCTTGTAAAAATAAAATTTTACGTTGCTCTTTGAATTTGCTTCATCTTATTTTAAAAATATATTACATTTTTATACAAAAAATGAAATGTATTTACAACAAAATAAACATCAATAAACCAAGCGCATGCGTATTATTGTAATATTAAAACTACGTCAGTACATCTTGATGCAATAAATGAAGTCAGTGGCGATGTGTAGAAAAGTGTAGAAAATTCTAGAATAATAACACATTTTTAACAATACATAAAGCCTAAACGGCACAACAAACAACCAATAGGAACGTTCCTTCATACCGGGAACAGGGGCATACTTCTCAACTCTTGATTCGGCGTTTGCTTTAGTACAGCCTTTCAAAATTTTCAAATCGCTATTAATTTTTCTGCCATCACAATATTTGATTTTCTGTTGGATGGATTGAGTACCTAGTCAGTTCAATATTGTCAATCATTAATAATCATCTTCAACGTTATCGACAGTATCGTATGCACTAGGATTTCTAAAGTTGTTGCGGTATATCATTTAATATTAAAAAATGTCAGGTCTTGCACATGGGACTTAAAAATAAAAGATACTTCTTATTATCTGCAAAGTTCTGAGATTAGTGCCAGTGACATTGTTAGTGATCTTGGCGTTTCAGTAAGTAGGGATTTTAAATGGGGACTCCATTGTAGGACAGCCAGTAAGAAGGCGAATACAATGCTGGGATTTATTAAAAGAAATGTATCATCTAAATCTAAGGACGTAATTTTACCACTATATAGGAGTTTGGATATACCCCATTTAGAGTATGCAGTACAATTCTGGTTACCTTATCTCAAAAAGGATATTGATTTATTAGAACGGGTTCAACATAGAGCTACAAAAATGATTCAGGGTACTTCAGGAATGAATTATGAAGAAAGGCTTATAACTCTAAATATGTATACACTCGAGGAGAGGAGGATTAGAGGGGATCTTATTCAGTCATTAAAATTTATCAAATTGGGTGATGTGGCGGGATTGGAATTTAATATTGCCAATGTGACTAGAGGTCATGGATTTAAATTATACAAGTCACAGCTTAATCGGGATGTTAGAAAGCATTATTTTTTTAATAGGGTTATTGACAAATGGGATGGTTCGCCTGAGTATGTTGTTAATTCTTCAGGTTTTAAAAAACAATTGGATCGGCATTGGGGAATCGTGAGGATCATGGATTGACAGGACCAACCTTGCTGGGCCTAGAGCCTGTAGTTGGTCGACATTATTTGTATTTGTATTTGATTTAGGCTCTGACAAGCGCGCTTCAGAAACGGGGTTTATCTTCGGCTAATGCCCTCTTTAGTAAAACAAAAATTATTATGAATACTAAATCACAATTGCAATTTTTGGCGTAATTTGTATTAATGTAATTTATAATGTGAGAATGCAGGAACACAGCAGCTGCACCCTTTTTCTAATTAATACTTGTTCACTACTTCTAATAAAGAAAAATATAGTATATAAAGTAGTGCAAGAATCAGACAGCTTTAGCAAAGGCTATAAGTGAGTAGAGGAAAATAAGTTGTATTTTTTAATATTCTGACGCATGGAATGTTCTGTGTTTTTTGTCCTTCCTGAACAATTTTAAAAACTGGAGCTGCCTGGTTCTTGTATCCACGTCTTCAATTACAAAAATATTAACTACAATTGGACTATGTTTGAACAAGCCTTTCATAAGCAGTCTGATGTCCTTCCCAACATATAAACACAAAATCTTCATAGTATTGAAAGCGAGATTCGAACCTATACAATGTTGTTTTAAACTACTTAATTTATACAGCATCATTTTAAAATAATATAATTATAATGTTAATTTTTAAATCATTTAATAAACTATTACCTTGCACATGGATTTGCTGTTGCTCTAGGTGGTAATGCAAATAACCAAATATATTATAACACCATGTTTATTTACAGAAATTCGTTAAGAGTTTTATTTAATTTAATGTGATTTTCAGATTAAGTCAAATAATAGATTTTCATAATACATCGTTATATATTATTTTAACATAATATATCGTTTTATCAACGACTTCAATGAAAACACAACAATTTAATTCAGTAACAATAATATAGATTAATTTCGTTTTACCTAGTATTTAATTTTCCCTTTTGACTAAAACTTAAGGCAACAATAATATGTTTACAAAGTCTACCAACTTTGGAAATGAATGGAACTTAAACATAACACAATAATCGAAACGTTCGTTTTCCGACTGACTTGTTCCCGCCCCTATTTGAAAGAACAACAATTTGGATTGTTAACTACATTTCACTGTGTTCGCCTTTCCACAAACCTCCTCTCACACAGGGCATTCTTTTTTTTTAGTTCGAATGTTTCTTTTTTTGTTCGATTGTTGTTGTTTTTGGTTCGATTTTTGTCTCCACGTTCGGGAAACGAGAAACCAACACCATCCGCAATAATCGATAAGAAAGATTATTGATTAAATGTCCGTAAAAAGAAAAAGAAATGTGGAAAACATGGACACGAAAAAAATATAAAATGAACTAGAAATAAATAAGCAACATACACTCTTCTGTTACTTCTCCGTAATAGAGACAAAATAGATAAAAACAGTGGAAAGGGTAAAAAAAACGGCGAAGAAATTCAATGCGACGGTCACGTAATATTTTTTTTCGCACGACAGGTCGTTTGGTAAACATAAAACCCCAGACATGTATACAAGTAAATGATCCGCTATGAAAAAAACTGGAGTGTTTAGCACAATAGAAATATGCTTTTAAGATAATTTTGTATGAATGAAACTTTTTAGTTGATTATATATTTTTATTAAACATTGACACATTACATTTTTTGTTGAACGTCATACATGAAAATAAAAATAAATATGTCATATTATTTTTTTTTTAATTTTAGGAAATTAAAGAGCTTACAAACTGACAAACAAAAGTACGATATATATTTAATTTTTGAAATTTAGTTTTTACATAAATTGTATGTTGAGGCATTTTTTTTATAAATACCAAGTCTTTGACACTGACATAATGCTACTTAAAATGTTATTATTACCAAACTTCATTCTTTTTTGAATACTATTTATGTGTTCATGTTTATTCTAAGTTTAAAAGCGATACCAACTTCTGACTTTAAATTTCTCACTATTTATAAACTTGAATGTTTTCCAAAATATGGAAGACATACCATTACCTCTAACCAATGTTTGCAGAAATATTGTACTTACTGGCTTTTCTTCACATTTTCTAACAATCAAAATCTGTAAAATTTGAAACTTTTATTATATATGCCAAGAGCTATGAGTTATTAAAAGCTTATTTTGTTTCTTCAAAATTATAGATTATAAAATGTGCTGTACTTTCCATTTATAAACCTTTCATTTTTAAACTATAAGTTTATTTAATGTTTTAATTATTGGTATTGATGTATCAATATCTATGTATTTATTTAACGACGCTCTGTTTTGTGACAGTTGTTCTACCTAAACTATATAACCAAGTTATATTATTCTGATGTCATTTAAAAGAAAGTAAATTATAGATATGTCAAAATATTAAATACTAAGTAATTAATTTGTTTATTACGCTTTTGGGAAAAAAAACGAAAAATTATCATCTTGGTGCCATCTACATCTCAAAATGTGAATAACAGTAAAAATACTTTTTCAAACAAGCTGAGTTCAACTAAATGGAAAAAAAAGCATGCAATGAATGTGAACAAAGCAATAATTAGTTTGCTAAGCAAACCAACAAGGATTGAGTAGTAATCCTCTGTGGGTTGACGATCATTAGAGAGTAGGAGCCAGAGCCCCCTAGATATTTATTATTTTTAAAATAATATAACTAAAACTCATATTTTTTTGTTTTAATAAGTTATACAATGCCATTTAATTATATAATGTGTTATAGTTTGGTAAATGCTGCCTTAAAATATTTAGTTCAAAAATATTAATTAGTACTACAACCTAAAACATTTGGAGCATTTCGACTATGAAATCCAAACATTTTTATACAAAGGGGATGTAAATAAGAGAATATTAAAAACATTTTTTAAAATAACATAATACATTTAATGTGAAATAACATCTTTATACATAACCATAATAATTGATATTTTCCCTCTAACTGTACAACCATGTAAATAGATTCCGGATTTGTTTTATTTACATTATACAAGAATCATTTATGAAGACATAATAATATATTAATACGTATAAATCATGATTTGTTTTAACCGTGGTTTATTAATTTAATTCCCTTTATTTATTTCTAAATTTATATATCTCTAATTCAAATATAAGACGTTGTTTT
Source organism: Troglohyphantes excavatus (assembly GCA_963932185.1). Lineage (NCBI taxonomy): Eukaryota > Metazoa > Arthropoda > Arachnida > Araneae > Linyphiidae > Troglohyphantes > Troglohyphantes excavatus. Next base: position 62,991,889 of record OZ010668.1, on the reverse strand, counting down.
TCCATCAGATTGAACAAACATACGTCTTACGGGGCTCACAATAGTATTCTCTTTCATTTGCGTTGTTCCCATTAGCCCTGGGAGACCTGTTTCCGGTCAGAACCAGGGTATTCCGTTTTCTTAGAATAACACTCGTGGGACACATTACATGTCTATCCGATAGCGACCACTTGATTAACACTGGTATATATAAATTTATCTTGCGGTATTTTTTTTTGTTTTCTATGTTTCCTTGCATCTGAGATTAAATTGAAATCTATTATATTTGTAGAATTGATGCATTGTTTAACTATTAATAACACAATAGAAATTTCCTGGATACAATTTTTAATGGATATATCGTATTGATTTCAAATTTGTAAATTTGTTTTTGTTTGAAGATACAAATCAGGGCACGTAATGTGACATGGGTATATTAACGGACTCACGGTCGGAGATTTGTGGTTTAAATAGTATCATTCAGAGTTTAATTTTAGACCGGAGGGTAGCCACTTTTCATTCTCTGTATCCGATAAAGATATCTGCCCTTTATAAGAGTCTAGTGACCGTTAAATTTGTAATGGTCCAAACATCCTCTCATATAATAAGGTGATTATAATTTACGTCCGCTTGGTGAATATAAAACTTACTCTCGGCCCTTCCTATGGCCGGATTATAAGTTTTGTATTCATAATATTATAGGTATGAAGTACGTAAAAACACAAAATTATTTAACATTATGAATAATAATAATGTTCATAGCATTGCAAATATTTTTCAAACGTTTAAAAATATATATTTTTAAATATTTTTTCAAAAAGATATATACATAATCTAATTTAGACACTAATATAGTCTTAAACTACTTGATTAAACAACCAAGTGTTCTTTAATCAAAGCATGGTATAAAGTGAATATTGTATTCTTCCTATGGAGTAAATGAGTTTGACTTTCCTATTGCAGAAACTCCGCTTACGTCAAATATTTGCCCAATTAACTGGCATTGTTTGACGACGGGAATCTGATGTTTGGTTGATACACAGTGATTTATCCCATGAACAAATGCTAAATTTCCCACGAAAATGTCTTAAGAACAATATAATTAAATATAAATGAGTTTATTAGGAATTTTTTTATTTACTTTAATTTATATGGTAGGATGTGAATTTCATCCTTGTGTCCCATCGAAGTTGAAGGGGTGTTGAATGTCAAATCTTATACCTTCACGTTATATTTTCATTAAAATTTGGAGAGTGGGATGCCAGCTGAAATGTTACCTTCGTCATTTGACCTTACTTTTGTTAAACATTATGAGTCAGTGTTATAGAATATGTCCTTCAGGTACATCACAAACCATATAAAATGGATTGTGAAGTCCCAGTTTGACGTCACTTAAACCAAACATACGAATAAAATCTGCTCCAACGGAACAATATAATACATCCCAAACCATATAAAATGGATTGTGTAGTCTCAGTTTGACGTTATTTAAACCAAACAAACGAATAAAATCTGCTCCAACGGAACGATATAAAAAATAAATCTAATTTAATTGACATTACACTAATTCCATTAGCATGCTTGCATAGTTAAAACATGTACTTTTGAACAAAAAACAATACATTACTGTACACATATCTTTATTCATACATGTGGTGCGGCAATAGTAAATATCTGCCACCCCACTGTTCCCATGCAAGCGAGGCGCCAGTCTAGAGCCATCATAAAAACGGTTGAAAGAGACCTGGACAAAGAAGAATCGACTGGGATTCAGGGCCCATAAACCTGGGTTATATGGGGTCCTTCATCTCGTCGGGCCCAATCGAGAGAATCAGTCGAATCCGTCAAATCACGGACAAGCCGACGAAATGCATATTATCCAGGGAACCCAGGGAACCAATGGAACAAACGTGGGGGGGGATATAGGCGAACCCCTCGCCCCCCCCCCACCGACAAAACAATTCTATTCACTTTGAGAGGCTCTCTACACATTACACTTAGATTGTGGACTAGCACTTGTATGCCCTTCTCTTCCGACTTTTCAGTCCGACTCTCGAAATGTTTATATAAAACTTTAATCAATCTATCATGTTAGAGAGTAGTTCGATGAGTGAATGTCACCCCTTGTTCCAAAAGAAGTCACTGGTGAGTCATGCGACCAATTGTTCTCGCACTTGCAATAATTATGTATATAGAGAAAGTTTAATCGTTTTCCTTGCATCATTATTTTTAAAGTTTCTGCATTTTTATGCCTCTTCTCCCCAATAGGAAAATCCACGTTCCGAATACTTTAATTATTAAATCACAACACAATTTTAATCTTCATATATACGATCACGCCAAAGTAGATATGTGTAATAGGTTTAATATTAATCTTAATTGTAATTGTAATTCAAATGTTACATCCAACATTGCGATTTTTACATTTATACAATACACTAATCCTATTGTTCCAGAAAACGGACATGTTTACCCAGGCAGGCATATTTACACAGTGTGTGTGTGCGGCCATTTAAAAAAGCAGGACCTAAAAAATGAAGTAATAAAGGTAGGAAATAGAAACAAACTGATATTTTTACAGACACATATGTTGGAAATGCTTTGAAAGAGGAACAGGATAAAAAAAAAGACATGATAGCAATCATTCCTACCAAAAATAAGACAGCAAATCCCTTAAGAAAATGTGTTAAATTTGAAAACGAAGGTGCAGAGAAAAATAAAAAGATGACAATAACCGTGACCTTAATTCAAAAGTAGGAGTTTTTTATTAGAATTAAAAAAAAAATATGTTGAAAACTATATGTATTTATTGTTTAAAACCATAAGTCACAACCTGGAGAACAGTATATGACATATGCGACAAGTGTGCGAGATGTTTACATAATGGTTGTATTACGGAATATTTATCATTATTTATTTGCAATAAATACGAGTGCGAATTTGAAACCCACGATGAACTATCCTAACTGATTTGAATAATCCATTTTGTTACTTTTTGAAATAAACAAAAGTAAATTTGAAAAAATAAATCATATTTTTTTACAATAATATTTTTTCACAGTTTTTGTGGTTTACAAATGTATCCCTAGCATTGTGTAATACTACCTAGTTAGGGGGGAAGTTTATACAAGTGACATCAAAGCATGGAAATATAGGTGAATTGAATAAAAATATAATTACCTTACATTAAAGGCACACCATTATAGTTTAAAATTCAACAAATGAACTACACTATACATAACGAACATCTGTCATAAGCCCATTATGTAGATATAGTACAACGTTTTTTCAATCATGAAGTCAACCTTAAATCCTCACCAAAATTGTTAAATAATCTATAAATTAAACTAAAAATAAGTTAAAATCTATAAATTAAACGTTTGCGTTTCATTAAACTTCGTAAAACATGTAAAATACTTTTAAAATTTTGCAGAAAACTTACAATTCGGAAAAAATAAAATGTGTGAAATAAAAATGTTGATTTTTTAAAGGTTTTAAGCAAAAAATTATAATACATCTGCTCAGATCCCTTTAAAAAACTTTCCATTTTACAATTTTTAGGGATTATTTACGCTGATTTTTAATGCTGGGAACCAACCATCAAAATTACGAGGGAGTTTTCCAATGTATTTTTTGGGGAGATATATCCTGGACCTTCCCTAACTGCTTTTTAAATAGCTCAAGAGCGGCGTTGTTTAAACCAATCCAGTGCTTCAGGGCATTTCCTTGTATTATAAAAACACCTATTATGTTTGACAAGTTGACAGTTCGCTATTATCCAAAAACATGTTTCAACATATATCAGTTTTAATACAAAACACAATTCATCACCGTGAACACAACAACCTTATTCCCGCACTAATCCCACTGTTCCCAGTAACCATCCCCGGGATATCCGCGGCAGGCCCATTATATATCCCGAGCAAATCCTTGGCGCGCTGCGATTGACAAATCGTGTTTACGCGTCCGAATTCCTCAAGAGCTGCCGGAGTCTCGGTGGTAGCTGAAGGGGACAGGTGGGCCGAGAAGAAAAGAAATATCCATCTGCATCTTTCTTTCGTTCCCTTGTCATTTATCTTTTCCTTGGACCTTGGCGCGAAACAAGAGAGAGAGAGAGTGATAGGTTTTAGAGGGAAAAGAAATATCCTATAAGTCGATCGCTATAGCTGTGTGGAAATCTCGGATGAAAGATTTCGTAGCACGTGTAGGAATGGATTGGGGGTTTTGTGTCGGGTTTTGTATACAATGTTTCGAGTTACGTGATGTTGTATTTTTTTTCTGTTTCCGTATTGAAATGTTCAACTAAAATTTCCAATGGAAACACGATGATTTAGTTTGTGGTTTGGTTAATTAACGTCGAACTAGAGGTGAACAGTAGGCCATTGGCGACGGCTCGGGACCTATCTCAAAGGAAAGACCCGGAAACGATGCCTCTTATTTTTGAATCATGGTCAGATGACGCGACCAACACCTGAGCTGGCACCATTATGTAGATATAGTGCAACGTTTATTCAATCATGAAGTCAACCTTAAATCCTCACCAAAATTGTTAAATAATCTATAAATTAAACTAAAAATAAATTAAAATCTATAAATTAAACGTTTGCGTTTCATTAAAATTCGTAAAACATGTAAAATGCTTTTAAAATTTTGCAGAAAACCTACAATTCGGAAAAAATAAAATGTGTGAAATAAAAATGTTGATTTTTTAAATGTTTTAAGCAAAAAATTATAATACACCTGCTCAGATCCCTTTAAAAAACTTTCCATTTTACAATTTTTAAGAATATTTTACGCTGATTTTTAATGCTGGGAACCAACCATCAAAATTACGAGGGAGTTTTCCAATGTATTTAACGTCAACCTCAATAGGCGTCAGGATATTGGTTCAGTTTATACGCCAGTATAATTTGTTGGATGTTCTGGTAGACTTTCTAGTATTTTTGTTATTAGCTGGCAACCTTCTGATCGTAAGATCACTACTTTTTTTACTTTTATTTGTCAAATCGTCCGTACGGGTTCGAACTACCAATCCTCTGATTATCAGTTGAACTCCTTTATCCACTGGGAAATTGAGGGACCGATTAGGTTGTGATTCAGAGGCATCGTGTTCAAGTAATAAGGTTTTTAATTGTCATTCAAGTGTTCTTTTTCCAAGATTTCGATAAGTTTCTGATAAATATGAACCCACGTTCAAGAGGTTTTCACAAGAGTTGAGGGTTCGGTCCTTGTATTTGGAGAGTAGATATCATAATCAAGTTTTACTCTCGTAATCGGACCATAGTTTAAAATTACGAAGCATTGTTCCTGGGTCTTTTCTTCTGGTTACATTCTAACCGTCGTCAATAGTTCTTGTGTAGCCCTTGTTCGTCGTTATTTCAACAAACTAGTCCTTAGAAATCTATGGATATTATCTTTTCAATTTTTAGATATATGATAAAACTTTATCCTGCTTGTGCGGTACAATTTAAGTAATAAATAAAATAAAAAATAACAGATAAAAAATTCATTTTTTTAATAGCGGCGCTAAATTATTATAAGAAATAAGAAACACGGGTTATGAAATGACATTAAAGGGTAATAATAAACATTCCTTCGAATATACATTGGGTAATAGTTTGGTATTTCTAAATTTAATAAAAAGAGCATGAACTTATTCTACAAACTATGTATTTGTATTTTTCAAAAAAACTAAACAAAAAATGCATTTACGTGTCATTGTGAGATATACAGATAAATGTCTAGTGTCGTGCATTGTTTTAAGATTTTTGTTTTGTTTTTGCAAATTTTATTTCAGTATTTACGCATTATACTTAATGCTCAGGATTTCAAATGGAAATACTATTATTTTTTAAAATAAGCACGATTCATATCAATGAAAATGTCGATAAGTATACATGTAGGAATCTTGTCTAAAACGACAGATGTTACGGTGCGTGTGTCTTCCGTTTGAAGTAAATTTCATAGTGGTTTGCCTACATTGTTGCGATGACATGAAGGATGATTTTTTTAATATACATTACTCTGTTAAATAACAAAATAATATATATATATATATATATATATATATATATATATATATATATATATATATATATATATATATATATATATATATATATATATATATAGCAGTGATTGGTGTAGTATCGATATTTATATTTTTATTTTACCGATATATGCGACACTAACGGTACTTGACGATAAAAACTTGCCCGGTGGATTTGCTTAAAGGTGTAACCATATTTGCAGAAATGCAGGGTGACCGGTCAACGCATTTTGACGCAATTATACTGTTTTTAAAGAAGCATTGTAATAATGTATTTTGTGTCGTATAGGTATAAAATGGGTTAAAATTTATTATAGGGTAACCCTGGTTTCTTGCGGGGTAAGTGCTTTTTGCTTGACAATAAAACCAGGTTTTGTCGTCAAGTACGGTTAACGTAGCGATTATAGGAAAATTTCAGAAAATTCGCCAATGGCATTTTAATCTAAAATTGTATATACTCTCTTTTAATAAAATTAATTTGTAATTGTATCATGTATATAAATAGGCAGGGGTGAGTTTGAAGCACTCGGGTAACATAACAGATACCTTTTTTTTATCACTAATGTTGATTTAGGCGATCAAATGCATTGAAAAGTCACCCTGATTTTTCGCTGGTTACCCTTTTCGAATACCCAGTAGGACAAAGGTAGGGTTCTTTGCCAATGAAAGCGACTGTTGTCCCCAAAAATATGTTAGTGTTGCGGTTATTGGATTTTCAGAAAATTCGATAAAGGTTACTCCAAGAATCTGTTATGGTTGTGAATATTAGTTTTCGTTGTGAATATTACTTTTTCAGAAAAGACGACAAGGGTTATCGTTCAATGCATTTTAACCTTTAAATAAAAACCAAATAATAACTGCTACATTTTGCATAATTAAAGTTTGTTTGCACTACACATAAAAATTAAATGCATCAAACTTTTATTTTTGCTTTTCACCTCTATCTGAAAACTAAGGCAGTATTGGTTTGCGAAGCAAACCAAATAGGATTGCGCAGCAATCCTCGGGGGTTGGCGGAGCGTCAGCGGAGCAGGGGGCAGAGCCCCCTAGTAATATATATATATATATATATATATATATATATATATATATATATATATATATATATATATATATATATATATATATATATATATATATATTTATGTCTAAAGATGCTCATTTTATGTATTCACTAACAGTAAAATATTATAAAATTAGTTGACAACATTTTAAAATAAAACATCACATTCGCATCTAAGATATATAATCGCTTATTTGTCCTTTCGAGTATCATCAATATTTATATAAAATATATTAATTAAAATATATTAATATTAAAAATATTTATATAAAATAGCAATTAACTACTTTTTCAATATTCATTTTGAGAATCATCATTATTCAAAATTGTTAGGAAAACCTACCTTCTCACAAAGTCTTACCACGAACCTTTCCGGCGAGATGCCGATGTGTTTATTTACGTTTTGGCTCCACGAGCTCGCGGACTATTATGACGTCATCGGGTTGATGCGTCGTACCGTCATATGCATCGGATGGGTGTTTCCGTATGCGGACCTACTCCGTGCTTGACTTCATCGAGACTTTTATTATTCTTTGTCGGCCCGGTGCCTTATGCTAATTTAGGATTGTTTAGGATAGATATAAGGCGGTGTTTCAACGAGTTATCATTCTGTAGCAATGTAGAAACTCTGTAAATATGTAGTAACTTCCTAATAACTAGCTGCGATAACTAGCTGCCTGACTAGTTCATCTTTTTAAATCTTTTTATTCAACATGTGCTAAATAAAGTGTCAACAAGATCGTTGAAGTGAATTCTGCTATGTTTTTCCATACCACGTAAGAATGTTCTTTTGCTTCTATGTTTCAACTTTGTAAATTTTGTTCTCAAGATTGTACATATCATCTTCATTGTTAATAAAGAAAATTGAAGAAATTACAAGGCTGTTTATTAACTCCTATCTCTCTCCACATAATAAACATTTTCTAGAACTAGGCTACTTCTGTAAATTATAAAAATATATTGGTGGTTAACCCTAAAACCTAATTTAGTAGGACTTAACCCCATTAAGAGTGAATATTGAAAAAATAGTTAATAGTTATTTTATATAAATATTAATCTGAAAAAATAAAAAAGTGTTTTCGTGTAAATAATCCCATTTCAACATTAAATAAGTTCATTTAGCAGTAAGTATGGCGCTTATTTTGAGGCCACTACGTGCCTTCATGGTAAAATAACCCTTCTCTCCCGTAATGAGTCGTCACCTGGCCGACGTGGGTCATTTCCCAAAGGACTTTACCTCATTTGGAACTAAGTGGAAATAAATGTCAGAGGTTTTGCAAAGGGATTTCAAGACTTGGCAAAGTTGCTAAGTTGATGTTGAATAGCGTAACTTGGTATGAAGAAACATTAACAATAGAATTGTATCGTCATACAAATAAAACATATTTAATTTTAAATGCCATAAAATGTCAAATAATAAAAAAAAAATGTGTAAAAATATCACAATATTATTTTGTAATTAGTATAAAAATTGGTAATTTTTAAAAGCTCGTTTCGATTTCAGAATAATTTTAATTGGTAGCTTTAATTTAAAATTAACATTACTTCCTATTGGCATACAAATCTAACTATGTGCGCATTATAATTACAATGACATTTGCAAAAACAGTAAATAAACGAGTTTGTATGAATTTAAATAAGTTATTTAAATTAATACTTAACGTATTAGATAAAATGAACCTTTAATTTTTTTTCCGAAATAAACGCAGTTCATTCGCTTTCATTGTACATATAAATATATCATTGCTTTATTACAGAGATGTATTAAGTGTATTTTTACTTAAAATGTAAAGTTATTAACTGACTTGAATATCCAAATTACAAATAGATAAAGAACATGGAGGTGAAAAGGAAATATTTAATTTAGAAAAATGACAATTGTTGTTTTACATAATTTAGACTTTACATTACTAAGGCTAAACTTTTTTAAATGGTTGAACATAAAAAAAAATAGTGATTTGTTGCTTACCACATTTATGCGCATATTCATTAATATATATTAACTAAAAATATTTTATTAAAAGTACAAATTACCATATAAACTGTGTTTTTACAATTTGGTTATTATAATTTAAATTTATATAATAGAACAATAATTAATTACAAAAGTTCCATAATGATTTGTATTTATTTTCAAAATTTTAACTTTTTACAATATAAATTTTAAAGCGTATATACGTCAAGATATAACTACAATATATTTAACAATGCTCATATGTAAAAAAAACCTAGGTAATATAGCTGTTTTTTTTTTAAATACTGTCAACAAAAAGAAAGCATTTGTAAAACAAATTGAACGCCATTTGCTGGAACCGTTAGAATGTCAACAAAATCTCTTAAATTAATTAACAAATCGTATGCAGAGAAATATAAAAATAGCATAAATACAGCATACACTTTTTAAATAAAATAAACTACAAATTTTACACGCAGCTATTCTGTTTCAAACAAAAAACTTCGATTTTTTTACAAAGTGATGGATTACAGCTTACTTTTTTTAAGAATGTTACAATAACTGCTTTAACAATAAAATGTAATGAATTTTTAATAGTTGAGTTGTGTTAATTATTAAAATTTAAATAAAAAAGGTAATATAATAAAGTATTTTTACACGAAAAGTCCCATGAATCACATTGATTAACCAGTTTATCTTAGTTTTGAATCGAAGTACGTTACGTTAGAAAAATATTAATAATGATTATTATTGAAACTCAGTATTAAAATAAAAAATACTCTTATGTTTCCAATGAAAAAGATATAAAATTTTTATAAAATAAATTTATTTTTACGATTTTTTCCCCAAAATTGAAATTTGACTTTTTATACGTAATTACTTTTTATACCTATATTACCCAAGCTATTCTATAAAGTCAAATTCATCAAATAGAACAGTATCTATTCATAAACCAGATTAATTCATTTTTTAAATATAATAAACTACGACTTTGTAATTGAATTATCTCTAATTATTATTTAACCAAAGGACGCGAATAAATGATACATATTAAGCATTATCATTTTCATTCAGCTTGTTCTTCTTTCAAAAGATTTCAGTTTCGTAATCCAATTCTGCCACTTAATTAATATTTAAATATCATTTCCAAATTAAATTTTAATTAAGTAAATTGACATGAGGCGAGCATATCTTTTCTAATTCCTACTAAACATTACTTTACCCTTAGTGAAATCATCCAACCTTTCTCAGCATCAGTTTATAATTCATTTAATGGTATGCAAAATGCATTAGGCGGCTGACATAATTGACTAGTATCAGAGAATTCTTTCTAATCGCATTAATTGTGCATGTTTTCGACGGTCCCAACTTAATGTCAGCGAGTGACGCGAGAAGTCATCATTATTCGGCGAGATCCGATTGGTCGGCGTTAAGAAACTGCGCGACCGATCAAAGGTAAACGCTGTTGATTTCATGACTTTTAAGCTGAGTAATTATATAGGTGTGTAATTCCTATGGGTAATCACACGTTAATTGCATTTGTGATTCTCGTGAGAAGTCGTGAGCGGAATTGGTAATCGAAATCGTAGTGAAATTACTTTTGTTTAAGGATGTTTTTCAGTAGACAGATTCATGCAGCACTCACATGGTAACTGATGTTATCATTCGGCTTATCATGAGTTTCTACAAATCCTATTGTTGGGCGATTCCAATAACCTAAGGGAACATGTATGTACTCTTGTGTGCGCAGTTTTCCAAGAAACACACAACAAAATTTAATTCATAAACAAAATGTGTATTTAAACCATATTTTCAAATATAAAATTTGTGACAGCTTTTTACAGCAATCTCTCATAAATTTATAAAATACTTTATACATTTGTTTAAAAGAGGTTCAGATGGTAATATTCTCTAAATTGATAATTTTATAAAGAAAAATGTTTTATAAAAGTGTCTATAAATAGCCACAAAACTGTATATGCACATAAATAGTAATATGGAGGACTGAGAATTACAGCACATAATGTCCAATATTTCTGTGTTAAGTTTATAATAGACAGGTATACAGTTTGATGAAATTTCTCGCATTATAAAATATTTCTTGTGGATATGTAATCTGAAAATAACAATTTACATTATGATGCAAACATATAAACAACGATTAAGGGAAACACAAAAACTCTGCAGTCATTTTCCTAAAAATAAAATAAAGAGTGAGCGATTGTATTGTATAAATTTACCTCCTAAGTTCATGCGAAATAATATATAAAATAAATCAATACCAATCAGGATTTCTCAATTATCTTATTTTTAACTATTAATATTATATTTGACATAATTTGTATAAATTGTGATGTAATTTTATTTGATTTTAAAAATAAAGTCCTATCATTTTCCTCCTGCAAACCCAATATTACAATAAAATAATAACTTAACAGTTAATTAATATCTACTACTGTAAACTGTAAATAAAAATATGGTCTTTGATATTATTTTGATTTCAATAACAATAACAGTTATTTGTATTTTAATATATTTTTTTTTAATTTATTGATATTTTTTAAAAGACGAATATCAAAATTTTGTTAATAAATCATCTTATTCCTCAACACTTTATACGAAACTTGTCAACTTTATTTAACAAATTATTTTTTAAATACTAAATAATATTCTATACATCAAAATGTTCTACTTACAAACTTTATCGATCGCCATTATTCATTGCAATATTATCATCGCATAAAAATGCAATATGCATATATTCATTTCCCTAAATTAAGACCATATTTACGACCATTATTGATAAAGATTTCTGTAATGCATATCATAAAAACGACATATAAAAGTAGGTTTATTTCCTTAACTGATTTACTTCCTTGGTTTGATTTTTATTCCAGAAAAACTCGTGTTTATCTTTTGTGCGGAGCTGTGATGGAATAAGTGAAACGCAAACAGTAATAGATATGCACGGGTTTTTCTTGTTGTGTTAAATTGTTCCCTGAGTGAGAATAGCGTGACGTTTACAGCTTTCGTGATTTATTTTTATTACCTCATGGGCATAGTGTTAAAATAAAGTGGAATGGGAAAAAATGGATTCTTAGCTCAGTTTTGACTGAATCACTGAATTAAGCAATGGATTATGTGAACAGCTTTTTTTTATTTCGATGCATATCTGAATTGAATTGTCATGTACATATTCATATGTATACATTCCAATGTGCATATATATATATATATATATATATATATATATATATATATATATATATATATATATATATATATATATATATATATATATATAATGTTTTGAAATAAAATGGAATGGGAAGCAATGTGTTATTAGTTCAGTTTTGAATAAATCACTGAATTAAGAAATGTATTATATGAACTGCTTTGTTTATTTCGTTGTTATTACATATTCATTGAATTTTCATAATATATTTTTATATCGGTATTTAATATACGCATACACAAATGGGCATATGTACGAGTATGCATATGTATATGGGTACATGCACGCGTATGCATATACATATACATGTACATATACATATACATATACATATACATACACAATAAATAAATTATATAAATAATAGTTTTAACGCTTAACATCATTTTTATTAGATATTAAGTTTTTTATTTTAGTTTATGTACACAAAAAAACTTATTTTTTAAAAAATGTTTTTAAGGAAGCAATGTATTTAACCGGCTTACTTACTGTAAAGTACTCTATTTTAGTATTATTAATTGATTATTTTGATATAAAATATTAAAATTCGTATTCTGTCATTGAGGGGAACAATTTCATCTTTAGTATTTATTATTTCGATATGATATCAGAAACGATTATAATTTATTTTACTTTTATAGAATGAAATCATTTTTTTCCGCCCACAAAGTATCATTCTTCGAGGTAAGGTTATTGGAGTGTTACTTCGGAAAATATGTCCTGAACCGTTTGAAAAAATGAAACACGCAATCTGATTGTGAAGCTTCCAAGGAGATTAATAAAATATACGCAAAATTTTCATCCAAGATTTAGCCTTGTCGCAAATCTTGACAGAAGGACTAAATTATTCGTTTACTTGGAAATATGTGAGTGAATGCGGGAGAAACTTCGACAGAGCAGTATTCAAGTTAAATCGAAAACAACTGCAGGGAAAGTGTAAGAAGTACACATTGATATTTATAGGAGTTTCATTTCTGAGAAAGTAGGAATCGACATACTATCGACGGGGGCTATTTTAACTTTACTCCATATGTTGGAAAAAGTTTCACATTTGGCAACAAAGCGGAAATTCAGTAAAATGAGTATATAAGTAATTTTTTCCTGTGAGGGTTAACAAACCTGCTGCCCAACGGTATAAATGTTTTTTCCTCTCCTTCTTTTAGGGAAGTTACAGCTAAAAGTGTTGGTGTGCAGATATAACACGTATATGGAAAAAACGTGTGTATTTTACGTTAACCACGTGTACTCCGAATAAGGCTAGTTTATAATGTGTGTTATGTAATAATCAATTTAAATGTGTACTAATGGTCTTTCTGATTGCCAATTCAGGTTACAAATATGTTTGCACGCAAACCCCATTTCATTACAAATTTACTCCACCAGTTAACTAATTCACGAGGGCTAAGTTAAATAAAAATATGCACTGCATGTGTACTAATTCCTAAACGGGGGGGATGTCTGAGGCAGGACAACGAGCTCTGAAAGCATTGCGGAAGGATGACTTGCCTTGCAATGAGTCGTTTAAACTGTCTGACACACGGATCCTCCTCTTCTCCAAAGCAAGTATATTCGCAGGGTAGGGTCACTGGAGGGGTTAAAAAACTAGATGGCCGAGCTGAAGACGATCTGTAGTCAAGCGCCATATGTCCGAAACCATGCAATTTCCTGTTATGTTGAATACATCAAAAAGTCAGACCTTGCATGCTTTAAAAGTGATGTAAACCTTACAATAGTAAAGTAAACTTTAGTAAAACCTTTAATGTTCTACAGATTTGCTACTCAAGCAAATGCATTTAAGTTACCTGCTGTTACAAGATGTTCGCTGTGCTGGACCATGCTTTACCGTAAGACTTATAATATGTATTAAAATGTGATTATTTAAAAAAAATTATATTTCCAGTTTTCTGTTAATTTATATATCATGTATTTTTATTTACCCACAAATTGGACGAACAAGTCAATCCGAATTTGTAAATTGTTATGTAAGAAATTTAACTTTAGGAATTTTTTTTTGTTTCTAAAATAGTCTGTTTGGTAATGGAAATTTATTTTTTGGACAGCAAAAATAGAACATATATTTTTAATGGTGTTTAGTAAGAAACATACGGTTTTATTTACTTCTGACCACTGAAGTATCCTACACTCGCTTCCTTGTTATTCCACAGAGAAAATAATAAAAATAATCGTAGTAAACAAGTGTACATTAAAAAATGATAGATTATCGGAAACTTCATTTTTCATAAAATATATTGATACCCAGAACATAATTTTAGCTGCACCACTGCATTATACTAAAACGCTTTAATAAATTTGGGAAATGCAAAATAATGGAGTAAAGTTGACGGTATATCATTCAATAATATTTAATATATCCTAACAAATATCGCGATTAATTGTATTTTGAAATATAAAAAATAAAGTTATTCGTTTTGTTAAAAGAAATTCAATAATTAAAGGACGATACTTAGAATTAACTAAAATCCAAGTTTTATAAATTGCTTTACTTTCAATATCGAAAGTAAGTATAAAAAGTTGTCTGTAACTTGGTGCATATGCAAAGTAATAACTGAACAAAATAAATGAAAAGTTTAAATTACTTTCATAATATACAATTTTATGAAAAATAAGAATTACTAAATATTGAAAATAAACAATAACAATTAAACTAATCATCAATCCAAAATGTGCAATGTTATTAAAGTGTGTTTCAAATCGATTGGAATTTCGAAGAGAATTGCAAAGTTAGAAAAGTTTAGTTATCACGTCCAGGGATCTCGAGTTTTTTCTATCAATGCACTCACTTTTTTAATTCATGAAAATACTCCATTTTACAAACAAAAATTAAATATAAATTTTTTAGATAGACTAGAGTTATGTATATTTAATTAAAAATTTGGTAACAAAATAAAAGTGCAAGGCTACGAAAACTTATTAAAAATTCAAATCAGAGAAAACGACTTTACAATTGCTAACATCGTGTGAGCATCAGTGTGTTAAATAACTATTCCTAGTGAACTCAACGTTATTTAAGATTAATTTATACGGATAGATTATAATATTATTATTAATCACTTATTGTTGTTAGCCAAAATAATAATGGAATGTTTGGCGTGTCTGATCCCAATAGGCCCCTAAACGTTTTATGTGCGTGATTTGATTTATTTGAAGAATTTACATCCATTAGGGATTAATTTCCTATCGAATAAAACCACGTTTATTCCAAGTGTGTTGTTTGTGACGGAGATATAATATTAGAATAAATTAACCTTAAAGTCGTAGCACTGTTTACAGCGTGACGCTTATTTTAAAGTCTTTCCATATCAAAACAAGAAATGTTATATCGTAACGTGATGTTTACCATGTGGTAGACTTACAAAAATACTGTTATTTTCACATTTTTGTAAGTTAATTCTTAGAATTTACTTTTTATTTAACTTACTGAAGTAATTTTTAGAAACTCCCTTCTTATTTTTGGGGATTGCATCAACCAGTTTCATCGCCCAAAATTTCTGGTTTCCGAAACATTTTTTTTCTTCTTTTCTTGAAATAACAAACAGAAACATGACGATCAACCCTAATTCAATCAACCGACCAAACTCGGAAAGACTAGAAACAATTTTATTCAATTTTCTCTGATGTAAATAATTTAAAGGCACTGAATGCAGGCCCCATACTTATTCCTCCGCTCCCAAATTCTGATTACAGAGTTATCTTCCAAGAAACAACAGGTGAACAGAAAATGTTCATTCCCAGTCGTGGGACCAAACAACGTACTTGAATTTATATATTTGTGTTTTGTACAGTAAATCCCAGTCATTTATCAAGCTTTTTATAGGATGGAATCTAAAATCTGAGGATTACATCAGCAAAACATTAGATTTGGTTTATTCTGAAGTGTGTGTAATTTCTTTTGTGTCAAGTATTTCTACTTTATTGAAGTTTAAGTTATTAAATTGCATTAAACTGTGTTATTTATTATTTGTTTAAAACATTCTAATAATAATTACATAAATGGAAAATACAATGAAAATTTACTTAAAATGATTATTAAATTATTTCTCTATTTCAATATAAAACATGTTACAAAACTACAAGGATACAGTGATATACATATATTTTAAGTTGTAGAATTGCACTGTTACATCAGCTTTTATTTTATATAATTTATCTCACTAACGAACAAATAATGTAATACAAAATGCTCCAGAACTTAAAATGTGTAATAATAAAAATTTATTTTCCGAAAAGTGTAAAATTTACATAGTTACAAGCCAAACGATTAGTGAAATGTTTACTAATATGCACACAACGCCTCATTTTAGAAATGCATATCCTATATTTTAAAAATACATGATCAAGTTGAAATGATTTGTTTTTGTTTAAATGACTTTAATATACTTTAAGTACTATTATATATGTATGAAAAAATGTTACCCTTAAGTTGTCAAATAATTAAATTTATAGTCTGATGTTTTTAAATAAAAATAAACTATTTTGGATAACTTTAATTAAAAATTCTCATTTAAAAATACCTCTTCCAAAAGCAGGTCTTATAAATTTATTGTATTTCAGCGTATTTTAAAATCTCCATAATGTATAAAAAACGTCGTATTTTTTTTTTGAAAAACACATTCCAAAATTTTATTGTAAGATTCATTGGTAACCACAGATTTATCATTAAAAATATTCAACCTAAGACTACATATTTTATAAAATACCGTCCATTCGATTTTTTATTTTTTTTATTTTTAGCAGAATTCCTGTAATAAATATTTATTATAAATTATATTTTTATCGCTTTAATCATAACAAAACTTTTCAAAATTGAATTGCCAATCAATAAATTGAGTTTGATATTCGAAATGAAAATACTCAGCTCCCAACATAAAAGACATACGTAGACAATAAATATAAAACCCGAATCAAAATCAAAATAAAATCGTAAAAATATGTCATAAACCTGTAGCACTTAACTACTTCTAGCACTGGTCAAGTAGGTTTTTCGGTAACGATCCCGGGAAATAAGCCGTAAAGTTATCCAGTGTTTCAGGGAATCCCTTTTGAGTAATGTGACCATAAAGGACACTTTTAGTGCGGCGTT
Source organism: Troglohyphantes excavatus (assembly GCA_963932185.1). NCBI lineage: Eukaryota > Metazoa > Arthropoda > Arachnida > Araneae > Linyphiidae > Troglohyphantes > Troglohyphantes excavatus. The sequence goes on along the minus strand of OZ010668.1, from coordinate 62,974,508 downwards.
CTAAAAATTTATAGGGGCTTATCCTCTCTTATGGTGTAAACAAGTTCATGAGATAACAGTGGTAAGTTAATACTCTAGAGATCAGAAAGGAAAAATAAAGAAATTATGAATATTAAATTTTAGCAATGCTATGGAAAGGATTTCAGGAATTTAAAAACCTCTTGACGGCAATATGTAGCTTTTCTGCTTGGTAGTAAGTTGACTGTAAAAAAATATATAATAAATATTTTTATATAAAATGTTATGAAAAGTGTAACGCCAAATTCCCCTGGTTTTAGTAATTATTTAAAACATATATATATATATATATATATATATATATATATATATATATATATATATATATATATATATATATATATATTAAAAAACACATTCGTTAATAATTTTTTTAACTAGTGGATAACTTTTATTTAAGAAATATGCTTGCATTTGCGTATTATATTACAAATATGTTAAGAACCTTATGATTTTTTCAAATAAGAAAGGTGTTGACAAGATGATTGCAAGGAATGTATTATATAAGTAGCTAAATTTAAAGATGTATTCTTGTCCCTGTATAGGGTTTTGGTTAGGCATCATATTGAATATGTAGTATAATCTTCGTCCTGACATTGAACGGGTGCAGAATCGGGCTACAAAATTAATTCAAAATACTTCGGGATTAAACTATAACTACAGACTTAGGACCTTAAAATTGTATAAATTCGAGAAGATAATGACTTGGGGACACATATTACATTTTTAGTTTTATAAGCGGAATTAATTTAGTGAAATTTTAATTATTAACATATATCCAGGAATTATAAGTTATATTATTATATTTACAAACAATAAATCTAATTTAAAGCTATTGAAATTATTATAGTTATTTCAGATTTAATAAACGCATCGCGTATTTATAACCTGCAAATTCGTATAAAAAATTGATAATCCATTTTTTTAATAATATACACTATCTCGATATATACCGCCGTTTAAAAACCTGAGAATACAAAATTAAAAATGTGATATATATTTTCTCGATACACTGTCAAATATCATAACCAGACATTCCATCTATTGTCATGCATTGTGCAACCTCTTTCTGTTCAAATGCAGAGAGAAAGATTTCTTCAAAATACAAGCAAATAGATACATTCAAAACTTACTTCCAGACTCTTAAAATAGACATGTCTCTTAAAGTAGATGTTTAGAATAAGTGTTTCCGTCCATTTCGGAAACATCAATGCAAATAAAGAGGAATGTTTAGATACTGAGCGGTCCATTGTATAGATGAATCGAAATGCCACACAATATTAACTTCTTTGGAATTCAGATATTCACCAAGAAATGTTTACCATTAGTCCTTCTCTTCAAATATTTTTTGTACTTACTTTTACCAAAGCTTTTTAAGAGCTATGAATTTTTAAGTGTTCTTTCGGTATTGCCCCATGGAATGTCCACAAATTGGAATCAATTCTACTTTTAAGAACTCTCAGTTTTTATGAGACGTCATAAACACAAATTTCATATTTATTTTTATTACTTGTACACAATAAATTCAAATTCCCATTATTTGATTAGCGTTTTCTGAATATAAAGCTAGTTATTATGTTTAGTTGAAAATAATATATGATCTCTAAAAATGACTATTATAAATGCACTACTGTATAATGTGTCCCAATAAGTATTGTTTGTTTTTAATTATTAATTATTTTTCTACAACCAGAAATAGTTTTATAAACATTTATATGTTTGATGATTATCTGTGAGTAAAACACACTTATATACAATAACAAAATAAAACAAAGTTTTGCTATGTACATAAATATTTACATAAAAGTAATACCAATGCAGTATTGACAAAAAGATCCTTCAAGATCTCAAAGTTTCCGCGTACCTGGAAAGGTCCCAACCTAAACATAGAAGTCAGTCCAACAACAACATACATGATGTCGCTACACAACAGTCTCAATAAGTAACTTCTCTCTATTTCCTATTTCGATTTTCAAACATGAAGAAGCAAACATAAAATCCGTAAGCAATACCCATCCTTTACCATACGGGGACCTCGCAGAACTTGCCCTAGACCCTACGTAATAAAACACCCAGCATAGAATAGCATGGGTTTCGTGGGATGCGCTCACAAAAAATAGGAAGAGGAAGTAGATCTCATGCAAATAGAAGAAGGGATATATTGTCCTCGCCAGCATATAAAGACATATCATCCCTTAAGCTTCCGCCGTGAGAGTAGTGGCACCTTGCGATGGTGGATCAGTCTTTCACAAAATTACTTCCTTGCCACCTACTGCATGGGCAAAGCTGTATTGGATGTATTCTCATTTTCTTTCAGGGTTGGCAGTCAATGGGAAGAGACCATGTTAGGCTTAAGAAAGATCCTGGAATGTGGTAAATGGATTATTTTTTTTGTAATTTCAAATTGCATTATGTTTTGATGGACATTTGAATTTTTTTAGATTTTTTTCTGCTGCTTTTTAAAGTGTGTTTCATTTATAAACTATAAATTCCCACACAAACTGACATTTTAATTAATTGCAATTTGCAATTTTGACATACCTGCTAATGTGAAGCAAACAAGACAGGAAAAAATAATATAATTATAGTAAATAAAATGTTTTTGATATTTTTCCCTAATAAATTACGTCAAGGTTGACAACAAGTTTTTTTGTTTGTTTTTTACTTTTGTAAACTTATCATTAAGAACTTATGAAAACGTATCACATATATCGCAAATTATTTTATATCGCAAATTATTTTATATCTCTTATCACGTTTATATATCGTTTATTTTATTGATAATTTTAATTGTGATACGTATATTTTTTGTTATTATGGTTTTAAAATACAATGTTCTCTAAAATCATTAAAGTATACACGTTTCCCGTATCAATTTATAACAGAATCAATTCATTAATTTACAACATAAAAATAAGGGAAAATTGTATTTAATGACAATTAAATTATTTTTATTAATGAATCTCACAGTTAAAAAGAAACTGGAGTAAAGTTACAATCAAGAGAAAGATTGTTTTTTTTCTATAAATAGTATTGTCTAATATTATTTTAAAAACATAATAGTTTTTCTTCAGAAATGCTTGATGAATAACATGTTTCTAAAATATACAGCCATTTACATAAATTATAAACGAAAATGTAATTAAGCACTTTCTTTAATGTTTATATCAAATGTGTCTGTTATGGTTTTAATGATTTACCTAAATTGCTTTAACCCTTAAGAATTGTTCAGGTATTTTACATTTATTTAAATAAAAAGTATAATATATATTTGATTCCTTAATTATTTGATAAAGATTGGGTAGCATTACTAAATATTGTAGAATAAAGTTAATTACAAAAAAAAATCTGTAAATTTTGTTCATTTTTAAATAATTATTCTCTAATTTATTTTAACCTGATTTATTAATATATGTAGCGCGGGTTTCTTCTTCTCAAATAAAACCAGAATGGGTTTAACAACACTACATTTATTTGTTACAAGTTTAACGACTATTACAGATCTCGGGGTTTGTAACGGTTCAACCGCACGTACCAGAGCAAGAGCACAACTGATTGTTTACAGACGAATACGCGTAGAGGGCGCTGCATCGCTACGGGTACAGTTAAGAATTAACGGGCACTCGCAACAGGTCTGTGACGGGGTACCATTAAAGGTGTGTGACGGGAACCAGTAAATGATCTGTTACATCCTCCCCCTCTGGCTCCGACGACGTCCCGACGAGGGGCCAGAATCAGTTCTTTTGGGTGAGTTTGGTGGCCGTCCTCGCTTTCGCAACGGATTGCAAGGACGTTCGATGGGGTCCTGGGTGTAGGCCTTCAGGGCAGAAGTGTGGTACACGCCCAGGGGCACTTGGGGATTGTCCAGGCTGGCAATTTCGAATGTGGATGGTGATCTTTGTGTAAGGATGACATAGGGTCCATCTCGTCTGGGCATAAACTTTTTGGATTGTCCAGTGGCAGCCTTGCTGATGGGATGCAGGGTCACATATACTTTATCACCTGGAGCATATGGTGGAACCGGATTACGCCTTTTGTCTGCGTAGATTTTTCTTTTATCTTGTTGGGTTTCGGTGACTTCTTTGATTTGTGCCGTGAATTTTGAGAATTTCTTGAGATATGGGGTGATCTCGGGCACGAAGTTATCATTTTCTATAATGCTTCTTAAGTCGTTGGTCACATCGTCGACTGTTCGAAGTTCACGACCGAAATTGAAAAATGCTGCGGTTTGTCCAGTTGATTGGCACTTGGCGGTATTCATAGCAAAACGTATGGCTGGAAGCCTCTGTGACCAGGAATCATGCTTGTCTTCTACCAAGATCGCAAGGCGAGGTTTTAGATCGCGATTCTTTCTTTCAACAGGATTAGCTTGTGGGTGGTAAACTGGTGTAAGGGACTGTTTTATGTCTAACAGAAAGCAGAGTTGCTGCATTACTGCAGAGACGAATTGGGTTCCGTTGTCGCTGATTATACGACGAGGTATGCCATACCTCAAGAATACCTCCTCCACAAGAGTAGTAGCACATTCCTTTGCTGTAGCTTCTGTCAGAGCGAATATCTCGACCCATCGGGTTGCAACATCTTCAACGATGAAAATCCATTTCATACCTTCATTGCTTTCTGGTAGAGGACCAAAAAGATCTATTGCAATGGTTTCAAATCTTTGGGCAGGAACAGGAGTTTGGAGTAAACCAGCAGGTTTTTGGTTAGAGGCTTTATATCGGTTGCATTCAATACAGTTTTTGACATAATCTGTAATGAATTTACGCATACCAGTCCAGTAATAGCGTTTGGCTATTCGGTCAAATGTTCCTTCTGCTCCATAATGTCCAGCTGTGGGAGCATCATGATGATCTCTTAGGATAGTTTTGACTTCATGAGCAGGAACGACTAGTTGTGCTTCTTCGCTTTCAGAATTTGGTGCATAACGATATAATACTCCTTGATTCATCAGGTAACCACGTGCAGTCCAGTTGGCGAAGTCTACACTTTTCTCATTGCTTTCGAAACAACGAATTATCTTCTCAACTTCTGGGTCTTTAAGTTGTTCTTCTCGGAGCTCTTTTGAAGTATGTGAGGGAACGTCGATGTGTATGCTACACAGTTCACATGAAGGTTCGGCATGCTGACAAGCAGGTCTTGACAACATGTCAGCGACCACGTTGCATTTTCCTGGGATGTACTCTAACTTCAAATTGAAAGATTGAACTTCTAGAGCCCATCTTGCTAATCGTCCCGTAGGAGACTTCAAACTCATTAACCACTTAAGAGGTTGGTGGTCGGATGCAACAGTAATCTCTTGTCCTTCAATGTAGGCACGATACTTCTTCAAAGCCCAAACTACAGCTAAAGCCTCGCGCTCTGTAGTCGAATAGTTTCTTTCGGCACTAGTGAGTAAGCGACTGGCATACTCGATAGGATGTTCATCAGATCCGGTGCCTTGTAAGAGAACTGCACCAAGGGCATAACCGCTGGCATCAGTCCGGAGAGTGTATGCTTGACTTGGATCACTTTGACGAAGGATCGGTGGACTAACCAAAAGTCCTTTCAGAGTCTTGAAAGAAGTTTCTTCCTCTGTTCCCCAATTCCAAATGACATTTTTCTTAGTAAGATTGCTAAGAGGTCTTGCTACTTCTGAAAAGTTTGGAATATATCTTCGATACCAAGAACAGGTCTGTAGGAAGGATTGTACTTGTTTGACGTTCTTCGGAGTTGGTATCTTCAGGATAGCCTCAACCTTCTCTGGATCAACTTCGATTCCTTTGGTAGTTATCCAGTGACCCAGATACTTAACCTTTGGGCAGGCGAATTGACATTTTTCTCTATTTGCCCTCAAGTTGAACTGGGAAAGTCGCTGGAAAACTTTCTTGAGGTCTTTTAGGTGATCTTCAAAGGTAGCGGATAAGACAATAATATCGTCCAAGTAGACTAGTATCTTTACATCCGGCAGACCACTTTTGAATCTGTCCATCAGCCTTTGGAATGTAGCTGGAGCATTTTTCAAACCGAACGGCATTCGGTTGAATCGAAAAGTTCCGAATTGGGTTGTAAAGGCCGTCTTGTCTTTATCCTCAGGATGCACGCTCACCTGATGGTAGCCTGACCTCAAATCGATAGTGGACATGTATGTCACATGTCGGGCGTCATGGATAAGGTCATCGATCCGCGGTAGGGGGTAGTGGTCTGAAACTGTCACAGCATTCAAGCCGCGATAGTCAACGCACAATCTTGTTTTTCCATTTGGCTTCGGCACCAACACAACTGGAGCAGCAAAGGGCGACTCGCATTCTTCGATTATTTTCTTTTGCAAGAGGTCATCCAGTTCTTTTTTCAATATTTCCTTCTTCGCAGGAGAAACTCTGTAGGGTGGGTAAGCGACTGGAGCATGCGTTCCCGTATTAATGCGGTGCTCTATGAAAGTCGTGCTTTCTCCCCCTGGTTTGAAGCTTTCCTCGAAATCCTGAAGCAAATTATTGACCTGGAGCTTTTGTTCGATGTTCAAGCTCTCGCCTTCTTCTTCACGGAGTTTACAGCTGTTGATGGGAAGAGTTTCGACAGGTTGCTGAGACGTCAATGTGATGTCATTCCCAAAATAAACCTTTCGGCGAGGGTTGTCACAAAAGTTCCACCTTTTGTTTCTTATGTCGAGAACAATTTCCGACTTTTCTAGGAAGTCTGTTCCCAACAGAGTTCGATTTCCTTTTGCATTTGGAAGGGCAAGGAGATCCAGAATGATTGTTTTGTTTTCAATCTCAATGGACACCGTGGCTGTGCAAGCCTCTTCAGTAGTTTGGTAACCGTTTGCCAAGGTCATGGTTACTGAAGTCTCCTGGAACTCCACTCCTTTTCTTTTCAGCAGGTTGTAGAGGATCTCACCAGCGACTGATCTGCTGGCACCTGTGTCTGCACAAACTCTGGCTCGTACACCGGATATGCACACATCAATCAGTGCAATAGGGGACATCTTGGAATGGCAAGTGTACATGGTAAGTGAATTTGCAGGGAAATTCTCATTTCTCGCCGTTGGAGAGCATGTCGGACACTTTGCCTTTATGAAACCAGGTCTGGAACATCCATAGCAGTATATGGCAGGCTTGTTCTCTGGATTAAGATTTCTTTCATTTTGCCTTGGCTTTGGATTCTGCGCCACTTTTCTGAAGTTTCCAGTATTAAATCTTGGACTGGACCACTTCTTGGTATTCGACGTAGAGTCATTTCTGTTGTTTGGACGAACCGTCTCGTAGTCATCTAGCTTTTGTACTAGATCTGTAGTCGTCTTTATTTGTGTCCAGTCATCGATGAAGTGCTCTTTGACTTCTTGTGGAACACGGCGTTTAATCTGGTCTGTAACCATCAGATCAGACAATTCTTCAAAAGTTGTTATGTCGAGACCTGTAATCCAACCTTGAAAGTAATTCCTAAGTTCGTAGGCGAAATCTGTCCAAGTGCCTTCTTGACATTTCGAATGTTTTGTGAACAATTGACGAAATTTTTCTGGAGTGAGTTTATAGCGCTTTAGAAGCAGCTGTTTCACTTTTTCATAATCTTGTGCAACTTCTTCGACTTCTCTTGCAATGATCTGAGCAATATCATATGGCAGCAGACCAATCAGATGAGAGGCCCAGAAAGTCCTTGGAATCTCAGCTCTGTGAGCTTGTCGCTCGAAGAGAACGAGGTATAAGCTGATGTCATTCGTCACTGGATCGAATCTCTGGATCAGCGTCTGCAAGTCCAATCTTGGTTTGGCTGCTTGAAAACCATCGTTCTGAGTAAGAGGAACTTGGGATCGTGTTGCCTCATCCTGGAGTTTCAGCTTCTGAAGTTGGAATTCGTAATCGTCTTTTCTTTTCCGCTCTTCGTACTCCAGTTCCAATCTTCTTTTTCTTTCTTCAGCTTCAAAGACTTCTTTCCTTTTCTTATCTTGAATTTCAAGGTCTTCTCTCCTTTTCTTATCTTCAATTTCAAGCTCTAACCTTCGTTTCTTTTCTTGTTCTAAAAGTTCTTCTTGTGCTATTCTTTCTGCAACGATTTCTTCAAATCTGGCTTGAACAAATGCCAGGTCTTCTGAATACGCTTTGCTTTCTTGGATGTTGGTCTTTAGTTGAATAACTTTTAAGCTGTCATCACCATCCACATCCAACTCGAATGCCAGTGCCTGAAGATCTTTTTTCTTTCCCTTAGCGAGGAACGCCATTTCGATGTAATCACTTAGAGTTTTTGACCTATGTTTTTAACACTGGTAGTAAATATAGTCACAAAATTTTAAAAGTCTGAAACTAAAGTCTTAAAACCTTTGGAGTAACAGTTCAACTAAAGGTTACTATTGTTCTTCTGTAAGTGAGAATTACCCTTAAACTTTCATTAAAATGACATTTACTAACTCAAAAAATTATTATTACAATAATCTTGAAATAATATCAATTTAAAATTTATGAAATAAATTCACACTACCAAATTATATTATCAGAAATATAACACTCTTTGAAAAATTTATACTTAAAATGTTAATTAAAATGACATAACAACTTTTATTAAATAATGCACAATCAACTCTTAATGAACGACTTTCATTAATTAGTATGCAAACATTTCTTAAAATATCAACAAATGTTCAAAATTAAATTTCAGCACTCTAGTTTAAATTTTAAAATACTACCATTTATATTAATTCAAGACACACTAGCGATAAAACAGGGATCGAAAAGCATTTGAAAGAACACACTTTAACTTTCATATACAAAATACCATTATATTCTGCTAGAACAAAATAATAAAAAAAACATCACGAAGAAAGAAGGAAGAAAAAAGAAATAAATTCTAAATCGATCAGAATCGACTCTCAAAACCCTTTCACAATTATCGTTTGCGAATGACTAACACATTTTCAAAACAAAGTTGATTCTAGTCAAAACATTCGAACGCTCTTCGAAAGTTCTACTTCCAACTGTGGGGTTACAAGGTGCAAAGAAGAGTTACACTGACGCTGGCCATGCGTTAAACTTTTGAAAATGGCAAAATGGTTACTGGCGAACCGGACTATCAAAATATTCAATCTTGAGAGAAAATGAATTTAAACATTTAAATCATTACATGAATATTTACGTAGACTAAAAGATAAGCACAAAACTACAAGATTAGTTTTAAAAATTTGACTGTTTCAAATTTAAATTGATAGTGAAACACTGCACTGATGTGCGTCACACATCTGGTTTCGATTTCATAAAACGACAATGAAATTCCACTTATCTTTATATTGTCCAAACACAGCTTGTTGTAGACACCTCGTTCGATGGTTACGAACAAATTATTTTTTCATCATTTTAGTAACCGGCGACCGCCGTTTCCTTTGTTACCTGAAAAAAAAATGATGGAGCCATGCTCTCGCTAGCTGGTAATGCACGGGCCTAAACGTTGGGCCGCCAGTTTGTAGCGCGGGTTTCTTCTTCTCAAATAAAACCAGAATGGGTTTAACAACACTACATTTATTTGTTACAAGTTTAACGACTATTACATATCTCGGGGTTTGTAACGGTTCAACCGCACGTACCAGAGCAAGAGCACAACTGATTGTTTACAGACGAATACGCGTAGAGGGCGCTGCATCGCTACGGGTACAGTTAAGAATTAACGGGCACTCGCAACAGGTCTGTGACGGGGTACCATTAAAGGTGTGTGACGGGAACCAGTAAATGATCTGTTACATATATCAATTAGAACCATTGAGACAATAATAATTAGAACCATTGAGACAATATCAATTAGAACCCTTGAGACAGTTGAACAAAATTAATCCAAAGCAAATTTTTTAATAAAAATTGTTTACGGAATGATTGAATAGTTAATATTGAGTAGATTACATACACTTTTTTATATAATGGTTTTCAGAATAATCGTTTCAAAATACTAAAACAACCATTTATACTCAAATGTTTTTGTTTGTCTTTAAACCGTGTAGTATTTTGTCAAACAAATGATTTATTTTTCAAAAGAATATTCTGCAGTAATTGCAAAAAACATCAGGGAATTCTTTATTCAGAAACTGTGATGTCTGAAAGAGACCAATTACAGCTAATTGCAAAGATAAACATTATGCCACAATAAAGTCGTTTGTGGTTTTTAAATTGAAACACTTAACGAAATTGCATAAAAGCCAGTATAATGTTTTCTATCGGCATTATTAATACAATTCTACAACAACAATTGACTTAAGGATTATAATAATCTTATAATACCGGTTGCAGGGTAATAACCATTTATATTTTTAATATTTAAAATAAAAATATTTTTATTTGTGATTAAATCCATATTTTATAGTTATTATTTTAATATTAATTTCCGTTAGTCTTTTTAAAAATGAAAAATATTGAACATATTTAAAGAACAGTTTTTTCTACAACAGACAAAAAATTTAATCTACAAAAATAATTGGTTGGATTAGTATTACATATTATAAGTAATATAGTATAATTGATTTACATGTTAGTTAAACGTATGTTAGAATATATTAATACAATTATTTTAATTCAGCATCATTCGTATCATTAGCCGATGATAATTTATCCTCAACCACAATGTTTATCATTCTAAAAAATATATATATATATATATATATATTTCTTACACATTCATGTAGGTACCAACGCATTCAAATGTTGAAAGCACTACTTTATAAAATATTTGGTATTCACACGACTATTGTTCCGTAGTCATTATCATATTTTTTTAATTAAAGACTTACATTGCACACTATTATTATCTTTGAAAAAATATTTGTATTTCTCAAATTATTTCAAAAAGTTTTTTGTCATAAAATATATATAAAAATGCCCCCCAAAAATATGTTTATTGTATTATATCTTAACTGATTTAAACTTTGCATTGAATTAATATTTTACATATACAAAATAATAATAGTTTTAATGAAAAAAAAATTTGGTCACAAACTGTTGTGAAATAGTCATAATTTGGCTTTTTCTTTACACAAAATAAATCATTCTTTTTTCAATGCTTTAACTATTTTGTTTGTTGCTACTAAAACCAAGCGACATTTTTAAAACATAAACGATTTACTTAAGTACAATTTTTTTATTGTACCAATATATTTCAATGCAATAGAGCCAAACAATTATAATCGTCCAACAATTTAAGACAACCCTGCATATCTAACATATACCATATACCTCCATTATTGATTAGCTTTCTAAATAATAATAACAAAAAATTGTGAAGTGAAAAAACAAAATCTGGTGTAACTTCCAAATTAATGTTTTAAACTGCGATCTTTTTGTTTTTTATCGCCAAAAAAATATTTTCTTACGCCAAAAAAAGACGATTTATCTCAAATGCAATCATTGAGTATAATTCCCTTCGGGTGCAAATTTTAATTACTTTTGATGTGTGAGCAAAGTAAAACTTGAAAAAAGCAATCGCTTGTATGTTTAGAGATAGTTCCTTTAATTATTTAAAGTGTGTTTTTCGGTTCTTGGCAAATATTTGGCTGGGTGACTTTAAAATTGAAAATTCTGCTTTAAGTGAAGTGTTTATGTCTTGCATCTCATTTAGGAAAATGCAAATTAAAATGCATTGATTTATTTGCTTTTTTTCCAGAAAAAAAACGTGTGTTAGTTATTAAGTAGCAGTCAACCAGTACTATTTAGTATTATCAAAAAAAGTTACGATAATATATAATAATAAATATGTTGTCATTAGTAAAATTGTTATTTTAAGTTAATGTTTTCATCAAGGAATATAATTATTTTTTAATGATAACGAAAGTTAATTTTCATCTTTAATCAGTCTATTCATTTATTTTTATTGACTAATTCAGAATTTATCTCATAGATAATATGTTTTTTTTTATATTATTAATAAAGAAAAAATATGCAGTGTCTTCAAATTACTTTAACATTTTCACCTGTTAAAAGTAAACTCTTGCCAGTCATATAAATATTCGCTTGTAAAATTTTTGTTTACAAATATAAATAGATATTTTGTTATAAATATTAAGAGAATAAAAACATAAATTTTTATTGGTTCTAAATATACAGTTTCAATCACACAATTACAAATTTGTGAATATGTTTTTAAAAATCCAGGGTTTTCAAATATCTGAGCATTGTACCTACACACATATATATTGTTAAACCCAGAAGTATTGATTTATGTCCACACAATTATTTCGACGAAAGTAAAATAAAACAATAGTGATATGTAAATTAAAAGGTTCACAATAATTTATATGCAATACATATATATTCTAATTTTACGAAAAGCATAATTGCAATTTTATACACAATAATACATAAAATCTAGTCCAAAATTTTATTATATGTATTTTAAATCAAAAATTATATTCATCTCAAATGTCTGTCAAGTTATGCAAAATATCGTAACTGGTTTTAAAATATATTCCGAAGCAAAAAGTAAACAAATGTAATATTTTTTTTTTAATTGTCCGGCATACAAAAAAGAGATACTGATCTATCAAGTTTTCAATCACCCTCCCTTATAAAAAAAATAGTATATTTTTCTTACCACTCAATGACTTAAAAAGGTGATTATATCCAGAGTTCTAAAAAAATCAAACACAAATCTTATTTGGCGACTTAGTTCAACGTTTTTACTCAATGTAAAATGCTTCTTTAATTTGATTTTGGATCACTATGGAAAAGTAGCCTAGTTATATGTGTGAGTCCCTCAATCTTTATAGATAAATTAGTGCTGGAGGCTGCTCTGAAGGCTCTAAATGTAGTAACAGGGATATTCCTCGAAATAAGCCAAGTCAGCCGTGGCAATTCTGTGAGTTACCTTTTCATTGCTGCGAGTATATGAAACCTGAGGTTTGTTATTTGAGAATATGTTTTTGTTTTCCATCCAAAATGCGCGATTTTCGAAATGCCGTAGCCAAATATATGAATGTAGGTAAAAAGGAAGTACAATTTCATGAAGTGTGAAAAAAGTGACTGGAGGATTTCTATAAATGACTACGCGTTATGTGCATAAACCATAATAAGCCTAAGTGGCACTCCACTTTCCGATTTTAGGACGAATCAAGCAGTTGAGAAAGTGTTCTGTACATGTAATCATATACCTTGTTTATAAATAGTGTATGTCTTCATTATATAATACACTTTTATTATTGTTTTTTACTAAATATGATGTATTGAAATTTAAGTATTTTTTATATAGAATGTAATTTAGTGTTTCCCGCAAATTATATAGTTTACATATTAAGTTAAACATGATTTTTTTTATTTGTTCAATTGCTTTAAATTTCATAAACCAATGAAACTGAAATTTACAGATATTAGAATCGGTTTTATATTGAGTTTGGCGTGAGTTTAAGCATTTGCTTGTAAAAGTTCCCATAAGTGCTTGTTGCCAGGTTCAAATGAAGAGGGGAAAGGCTAAGGCTACTATATATTGCTCATTTTATAACAAGATGGAGGTGCGGACTAAGCATGAGGGCAGACTTTTAAGTAAAGTTGATTGTTGAAAGTGAAATATTTTGTGGGTTCTAGTATATGATCTCGATTCCCCCTGTATTAAAGTAATCAGTAGTTTAGATCCCCCTTCCTACCTTTTTACTAAATTTAGAGTCCGAAGTAGGTCTGAGAAATACACCATATGCACACAAAAATATGTGCATTTTAATTTAACAAAAATATTAGTGTGTTTTAATCAAAAAATAATAATTTATTCAGAAAGAAAGAAAACTTACGTTAATGAATATAAATACATTTGCTTTCAAACAACAACGTTTAATTTTATTAATATACAACATATTGTAGTTGAACAATTGCTAAAAATATTTTTAGAATTATTTAAAAAATGAAGGGACTCGCGCTGATATCCATATTTCGCTTAAATAATGTAAAAATGTAAAACCAAAAAAAATTATAAGTTAAAGAAAACAAACAAGTTCATAAATCCAAAAAAATCATTTATATGTTAATAAATGATTAAAAAATGCTATACACTCCTCACGTCGTAATTAAAAATACAATTTATGCATGGATTATTTGTGATAAATAACGAGTAATAAGAAAATAATAATGACAATGCACATTGTGAATGGGAAGATCATGTTATAGATTTTTTCTCTGCATAGATAGAGATACATCTTTTAGTGATAAGCCTCAGCGCATTCTATGATTTCCTTCTTCTTCTCTAAGCCTCTTTTGAAGTTTTTCTTTTATCACTTCCCTTTCTTATTTCTCTCTTGGTAATAAGAAAATACGGAATTTGCATACATTAATTCAGCCGCTGTCTTCGAAGCTGAAGTAAATACAGAAAAAACTTTATTTTGAATTTCCGGACTGTTTTTCACATATTATGCGACTTTTCTGAAAGGAGACGTCTTAATTTTTATTTTCGTTTCGAAATGTGGGGTTAACAGTGATGTAAGTCAGGGTTTCCTCTGTGAAAAAAATTGAATGCATATTTTAGAATGACGACTAGTTTACAAATGGAATAGAGAAATTGAAAATTTTATTGCCCCTTATTTGAAAGTTAAATTTATATATTGATTAATACCCTGATATCTTATAAAAATAATCACTAACTTTTATTGTGAAAAATAATTATTAATGATTATTAATATGACATTTTCAGCAATAATTAATAAAATGTCAGTTAACAAACTGAAAAAAAAATGATGCTAAATTTTTCTTAAGAAACTAAATGTTATACTGAATTTATGGAACTAAATAGCAATAAAAACTTTGTCATTTGGTTGTAGACAAAACACTCAGAAAACTTGATCCAGTTTTAGCATTATAACTTCATTATTATTTCTTGTTCTTCTTTCTTGTTCTCTGGAAAGTTCTTCAATATTTGTCATGTTGTAGCACCCCAAAAAAGTATCCATATACATTTTTTTCAATTCCATCACAAATATTTTGTTTCATATAAGGGACTAGCTCAGGTTAAATCTGTTGCGGTTCAAATGTCTTCACACCTAAACAAGTGCGTAGAGGATAATAGATCAGGTGCTCTCCTCGTCATCTGACAATCGTACGAAATTAGTAGGGTGTGATTCCTGGGCATTTCTTCGATATAGACCCTAAACCGTCACCAATAGATCAGTGTGCAATTCTAGTGTGGATTTAATTCAACCAACCAACTGCAGCAGAGTTTGAAGAGCAAAATTTAATTATATATCTTCTGGAACTCTGCAAGAAACAAAGAAGGTAATTAGTTACGTTATTATCATGCATACTTACATTTTCTATCTTCTTTACGCCTCTAATACCTCCTTAATCCAGAGGATACAAAAGAATCGAGTACAATTGATGGCGAAACGATACTTTCACCTCCATGCGATGTTAATTAAAATAACGTCAATTTCTTGAATCGGATAATGTCCTTGGCTACAGGCCAAGACTGTTAATAACGTCACATGTCAGCCTTTTTTCAGCACTCTCCTGAAATCGATCTTTCGAAACACTCATGTCAAACAAATCAGATGTTTAATTTGAGCAGCGGTGTTTCTTTTACCAGTAAGTAAATATGCGTGTTGACTTTCGAGTGGCCTCCTCAAATAGAATCAATTACAACTATGTTGAATGTATTGGATTAATTATTGAGTTTAATTTTTTTTTAAATTGTTCTACTAGTTATATCAGTAATTAATTTAAAGTTTAACAGTCATTTTATGTTCGTATAAGTGATTTAGATATACATTTTAGATTTAATGTTTTATTATTTTAAATTTAATTAAGGTTTAAAAAAGTAAATTTGAAAAAAGATTTTAACACATTTTGTTGAGGTTTAAAATATTTCCAGTGCCAGAAAAGAGTGTACATTTTATAAAATAAAAAAAAATACTTTTACAAATGGTACATATTTATAGTAAAATCGAAAAAAATTACCTTAGTTTTTATTTTCTATTATTTTATTTTAAACAAACATGATACAATTGTTTGAATGAGATACGATAAATCATAGTAAATAATTCAATAAATTAATAATGAAATTCAGTGCTTGAACAACATTTTTGACTGTTTAATTAATTTTAAATTAATTAAAATAAAATACGTTCTTGATAATTTGTAACTTATCAGTGATATAAAATCGCAGTATAAATATAATATTTGAACTTAACAGTAAATAGTTAGATATTTTAAAAAATTATTTAATAGTCATCACAGTTTCAAGTATAAACATATCTATAAAATTTGAAAGACGTAGAAATATAGGACCTCACTGCAAGGGAAGGTAGTTCATTTATGTTTGATTGGTCGGATTAGTGTTGAAAATATTAATGTTTGGACAGTCAAAAACGATATTTTATCACAACACTAATTAGTTGTTAACCATGCAAGTTACATTATTAAATTAATAAGGAATACAAAGTGGTTGGGCTTGCTTGGGTAGACTGATATCTTTTGCAGTGTTTAACTATACAATTTAGCACAAGAGACTTTAGATTGTAAACTTTCTTAAATGCATTTATTTTATTCAATATTTGCCAATAATTAAATATATGTGATAATAAATTGTTTGTGTATATGTATTTATGTACAAGTGATATGCTCTATTGTACAAATTGTTTGAAAAATTCACTGCATTTTCCCTTGAATTCAAAAACTCACATATCAGAATCTTATTTTATATAAACATTAAATTCGTTGCCCGGTCCAGTCCGACACTACATTCGGTGATTTAATTTTAAGTCCTCTACGGAACCCATTTCTCAAAGCGTATTCCGCCGGGCATTCGCTTTACTTACTCTTGCTTAAACAAAAACAAACGCCGTCTTTCGTAGTAGACCACCATACCTACACGCAGCACTTTTATCATCTTTATTCCTTGTTTTTTCAGTGCTACAGGACAAGCAGCACTCTAGGACAGGCAAGACGAACCGGTACTGGCATCAATGAAATATGAGCTACTCATGAATATCTGATGAGTTTAGGGTGGTGCGAACTAATACGGTACTAGGCGAGAATTATTTAGAACATATTTCATTCTCTTGTATTTTTTTTATCTTGTCGACGGGGCTTGTTTTTATTTGCACTGTGGAAACTGGATGGACGCTGGATGGTAAAAGTCTTCGGCAATAAATTGCCGTAGAGTGCTTAAAAAAAGGAACGCAATTTTCAAAAGTTGTCTTTCAAGAAAAGAAAATTAAAACGCTTTATTTATTTATTAATTTATCTTTTCCAAAGAAAATTGTGTTTTTTTTTGCGTTCTTTATTTTTGTTGCTCAATTGAGCTGCTCTAACTTAAAATTAAATACTTTTTTTAGAAAAGGGAAAGCAGGCTGAAGCAAAAGAGAAATCAATTTTGAGATACGTTAAGAAACTTAATAATAGAGCAAGCAATTGTCTAAAGAAAAAAGTAGCTTTATTGATCGGAATGAATTTAAGAAAATAGTTTTGGTAATAATTATAAATTATATAATAATTTAATTTATCTTATGACTAATATGTCATATATTTTACTTAAGTATTATATGTAATTTATAAGATAACATAATTTTATCTTAATGATGCTATTATACGATATTGACTACATTTAATTAGTAAGCAACTTGCACTACTTTTTAAATAAGTAACATACAATGTATTAGAGTTTTAACACACAATTGATATTTTAGATACCATAAACAATAAACAGATTACCAAATACACAATTAAAACACAGTTATTTTATTGTAAAACACAATTAATAATTGAATGTCTTGTTAACCTTAATAGCAATAAACTTACTACATTTTCAAGCAGTATATATGTATTTTAATAAAAATGTTAACATATATACTAATTATGTTAGATCTGCTACTTTATATCTGTTTTCAAAATTTGCTTTAAACTCCGCAAACATAAATTTTTAATAAAATATTATACAACAGGTTGTGAAGAAGAGTTCGGCATGTAAATAAAAGTAGCAACGTATAAAACTTCAATGCACTATAAATCCACATAAATTCCCATAAATCAGATAAATGTGACATATAAGTACATAAAAATTCTATTTAAAGTCAAAGAATTTTTAAGATGCAGTTTTTTTATATTATGCTCAACTTACACATAAATATATTTTAACTTGTATTGAAAACGGATTCTTTGTAAGCTCTTTCGTGAAAGCCTTCTGAGTAAAGGTGCCTTGGAAAATTCTCCGAACGCTGGCTAGAAAGAAACATATTTAGCAAAAGGATTGTATTTCTGTGCTTGTCGGAACCTAAAACATCTAGGATTAAAGTATGGCATTTAAATACGTGCATATTAGCTTTCACTGAAAGTGAAGTCCTAAGAAAATGTGACACGCAAATACCATTTTGAAGTCTTAAGCTTATTTATGAAAACGGTTTCTCTTGTAAGTCAATATCGAAAAAACGGAAAAAAAAATCGAAAATGAATTAGGTAGCATCACCTACAGTTTATGCAGTTAAAAAAATGTATTTTGAAAAAATAAATATGTGTATTATTATTATATTTTTTACTAAATTAAATGTCATAGGTTAGTATTTGAAATTTTACTTAAAGGAAATAAATGTTACATCAATAATAAAATGAATAATGATATAGTAATACCATTCTTATAAAATGAAAGTCATTACTTGTTGTTTACAACAAAAATAAAATCGATAAATGTAAAAAAGGGTATTCATCGAAGTAAATATTATAAACTTCGAAATAATGGTTATTTATATTGTAAAATCTTTAGACATAATACTTTTTATTTAATATACCTTTTGAGTCATAAAAATAATTTACCTTTCGAATCTTCATAAATACAATGCAAATTTAATTAATTAACAATTATAATTAATAAAGGGTAATTAATTAACAATTAAAATTAATAAAGGGTAATTAATTAACAATGATAATTAGTAAAGTGTAATTAAATAACAATGGTAATTAATAAAGTGTAATTAAATAACAATTGTAATTAATAAAGTGTAATCTACCTTTAAAAATCTTTCAAACTCAATATTTATTTTAATGTTGTATATAATTAATGTAAATTGCAATTTTTATTATAATTCATATATTTGTACTAAATCTCATAATATATTTAAAAGCTAAATTACTTAATTAAGAAACTGGTTAAAAATTTTGATTTGATAAGCGTTTAACAATACATCTTAATTTCCTGAAGTATTCATAATGCTGTAAACACTAATTTGATTTATGCACTGATCAACGTAAGTATCTTTATCAATTTATAAATAAAAATAATTACATATTTATCGCACCTCACACTGCTTCACATCATGCATAAATCCTAACGCATCCAAACACCACATTACCTGCGAAACTTCCCTTTTGACGTATAACAGGCCTTTGAATCATCTGCTTGTATTTACCAAAGAACAGCACCTGTCCAGCGCATCGTGATGTATTAGGCAGCCATTTCACGCTAGTCTACATGACAACGTTATTGAGATACATTATCTTTTAGCCTTGTAATATTATATCGGTATGTTGGAATTGAGTAACGGAGTAGCGTTGACCGCTTCAATAAGTTATATTACATTTGATATACATAGATATTATCCCTTATTACTAAAATATAAATTTAAATTAATAATATTGTTTTATTTTCGTGTTTTAATAGGATGTACTCAATAATATTTAATGATTGTGCATTAGTGTGGATGTTTTTTTTTACAGAAAGGTCAACTCTTTTAAAAAATAACCGACTTATTTTACACCGTGGTCGCACTTACCGCACTGTACCTTTTTTTACATTGTATTTTAGGTGGTGCGCATAAGTTGTGTATTGGTATAAGTTGTTTTCAGTAAACTTTTCAGACTTTAGAATATTATTTTTACCACGCATAAGTTGTATATTGGCATAAAGTATCTTCTGTGAAATTGTCAGACTTTTAGAATAATGTTTTGACCTCCCACAAGGACGTTCAAATTTTATTAAAATTAAACTTTTACTTGTTTTCAGAAACGAGGGCCAAAAATGCTGTCGAAATATTATTAAAGAAGAGTATATCCCAGTTTTGAAGAGCCAAAGTTAATATATATATATATATCTAAATCATATAACAGTTCCAAAAAAATAGTTAAGGAGGAGGAGAAAAGAGGACAGTTTAAACAATTGCAAACGAACATCGATTGATGCGCTGGTTATATAGCGGATAGTGTGACTAATGGTTGGAATATCAATTAAAACTTGTAAAGACCTGGAAGTTGTCCAATTTAAATCTATTAAGGGGGTCCGATACCTTCGACATTTTTTTCTTTATTTTTATACTTGTACAATCCAATTTTTTTTCTTTTTATAAATATGCATAAAAAACCATTTTAAGACGCTCAATTTTTTTTTTAAATTGCACATTTATTTTTAAATTAAAATTTTAGTAAATTTTTTAACAATTTTAGAATTCCTACTCCTTTTTTGTTTTTCAATATTTTGAAGCAATTTTTTTTATTTAAGATCTTGAATAATATGTAAATAGATGTATGCATTCAAATTTTGATTCAGATACATCACTTTAAAAAAATAAAATATATTAGAAATTTTGGAAAAAAAATTGACGAAAAAAAATAAAATTCCATTTTAAGTGGTTATAAAAAACAAATTATGGTAAAAATTAGGAAATCTGAATGCATACATCTATTTAAAATATATTTATCTTGCTATACACACAACAATTATGATTTTAAGTATAATAGTAAAAAAGCCTTAGCATTTTTAGTGTTCATTAAATTTCAAAACCACGAACAGAGATATTTGCTTTTAAAGTTTACATATGATACAACTATGTTATAGGAACACATCATTAAAACATTCATAACTAAAAAAGTAACAGGAATTTTTTGAAGCAGTTTTTTGTGAGTTATTAAGATAAGTTTGCATATTATTTTTTAAATATAAAAAAAAATTACTTTTTTTGCGAATTTCGGGTATCGGACCCCCTTAAAGAAAATAGATTACCTGAGATTGGGGAATTTGAAGAACACTACCTCAGATATGATCAAAGGTTCTTAAGAGAAATGACTGAACTCGTTCCTTATTGTACTTGTCCATGTGACTTAGCAAAAAGTTTTGTTGTACATTCCCGATGACTAACAACTGCATGCATAATTATGAGGTTATAAGTATCTTCAAAATTAGACATAGTAAATATTGTCTCATATATTTTCCACACAATTAAATATTCAATAACAAAAGAACCACGTCGTCTTGGGAGAATGGTGTAGTACTCTAGGTATTTGAGGAGCGATTTAAGAAAAATGCTTGATAGAGTCATCCAGGGACGTGTGTGGCATGAATCCACATTTATTTTATCAAAATTATAAAATTTATTTTAATATTATTATTTTTTTAAATCATTAATTAATTGCTGTAACTATTAAATTTGTATCCTTTAATAAAATTATTATAAATTTAAAAACCCGCACAAATAAAAAAATATGTATTAATTTAAATTTTATTGTGATTTAGTTTATATTTCAAAACACTGAATGTTTTACAATATAGGAATTGTATATATGTGAAATTTTGAAGCTTTCCAAAAATACACAAGTTTATAACTTATAATGGACAGTATTACTTTATCTCTACGGAACGATATTGATCCAGCAATCCCCTTACTGCTTGAACACACCAGTCACTTCTCAATAACAAACAACCATATTAATTATTCATTTTCCCAAATACACGTGTTTCGTGTAATGACGTAATGACTTCCTTTGTAATTAGCAGCCAATAGGACAGACGCATCCTTTCTGTTGCCATCTTCTCATTATCAATTTAGAAAGGCAAACTTACAATGGCCCGTTCAATTAAACAGCTGGTGCTAAAGATCAAATGCGCCGGAATGAATCTGATTATTAGTTTTAATTAATGCGATAACTTTATGACAAGATTAACGACTTGGGGAGATTTTAATTAACTTAATCCCTTTTGCCGCAGAGTAATTCGAAATGTA
This sequence comes from Troglohyphantes excavatus, assembly GCA_963932185.1. NCBI lineage: Eukaryota > Metazoa > Arthropoda > Arachnida > Araneae > Linyphiidae > Troglohyphantes > Troglohyphantes excavatus. Next base: position 62,952,592 of record OZ010668.1, on the reverse strand, counting down.
TGTTTCAATAAGGAAAATTGGAGTGTGGGGGTTTTCTTCTTTTTCAGGAGCGAAGGATTTTTGGAGGTAAGTCAAGAAGCTGTGTATCGATTTGTAGAAAGTGGGGAAGGTTTTTTATTCTGCACATTTGTTAAAGTAACATTATTCTTGGAATGCATATATTCGTAACATTCATTTTTTTCTATCATTTATAAACGGATTAACGTTTCTGATGTTAAGTATCGTATTTTATAATAATATATGAAATACAAAAACGTTGCTTGAGGCATTGACTTTCTGACCGCTACATACGTATTTTTGTGTCCTCGTATCTCTAGTTTTTTCCAGCAATATACTCATTTTAAATTCATAAAAATACTTTATTTTTCAAACTTTTTTTATTGGGCTATAAATTCAAAGACATCTCTTTAAAATATTTTTTTTTATATTTGGTTAAGTTTATTAAAATTTCATTTAAAATCTCTAGTAGAGAAAACAAATTTATAATTTGGTTTATTTTCTGAGCGGTACGAGGGTTTTAAAGGCAAGTAACTGAAGTTTTATATTTTTGAATTGCGATCTTAAATAATATATTTTTTAATTGAAAAATAAATATAAGAATGTTTTAATTGTTTTGTATTGTCTATTTTAACTACCTGAGTATCTATGTTGGCTAATACATTTGACAATATTTAGAATGCATGCTTACATTTTGACATTTATACAACTAGCGCTTACAAGCATTAAATCTTATCCAGAGAACTAATAATATTTCATAAATTCTTAAATTTATAAAAATAAACTAAGTAATACTTTGTAATTTTCCTTCAAATTCAGAACGCAATTTTAAGATACAAATCATTATTTTAAAATTAAATCAAAGGCACATTTTTATGAATAAAAATGTATTTTTTACTTTCAACTAGACAACATGGACCTAATTGCAAACTTTAAAAAAATGTATCGTTCCCGGACAAACTTACCTCACTGAAGTAGCAAGTCCAATATGCAAAAAATAAGCTGTTTTAATACGGTTTCTGCGTCGATACTTTAAATCACAATTTCTTTAAAACGTTAGCAAATGTCTTGCTTAAAAATGTTATTATAATTAACAACAATTCGTTATTTACATTAATAATTAATACATTCAATTAATTACCAACTGCTGCGTTTCCAGATATATCGACAGGAATTTTAGATACACAGAAAATTATTGAAACGTTAAATTGAAGATTTAAGTTAAAACTAAAAAAGGATCATTTCGAGAGCGTCTAAACAAACTTGAACTCGTACATCACCCAAGAGAGTTACAAATTCGTCTCATGCTGTCACAACACAATTCTGTGTTTGTATATGTATACGCAGTTGGTTCTTAGTTTAATTAGGGGCATTTCACTACAGTATTAAAGGGTTGACACGCAAATATGTATTGACTTTCAACAACAGTAATTGACCGAGCGACAGCGAGGTCTTTGATTTTAACGACCTTTTGTTCAATTTTCTTCAAATTTTGCATAAATGTTCCTTGAAGTAATTAAAGTCGACAAATAGATAGATAGATAGATAGATAGATAGATAGATAGATAGATAGATAGATAGATAGATAGATAGATAGATAGATAGATAGATAGATAGATAGATAGATAGATAGATAGATAGATAGATAGATAGATAGATAGATAGATAGATAGATAGATAGATAGATAGATAGATAGATAGATAGATAGATAGATAGATAGATAGATAGATAGATAGATAGATAGATAGATAGATAGATAGATAGATAGATAGATAGATAGATAGATAGATAGATAGATAGATAGATAGATAGATAGATAGATAGATAGATAGATAGATAGATAGATAGATAGATAGATAGATAGATAGATAGATAGATAGATAGATAGATAGATAGATAGATAGATAGATAGATAGATAGATAGATAGATAGATAGATAGATAGATAGATAGATAGATAGATAGATAGATAGATAGATAGATAGATAGATAGATAGATAGATAGATAGATAGATAGATAGATAGATAGATAGATAGATAGATAGATAGATAGATAGATAGATAGATAGATAGATAGATAGATAGATAGATAGATAGATAGATAGATAGATAGATAGATAGATAGATAGATAGATAGATAGATAGATAGATAGATAGATAGATAGATAGATAGATAGATAGATAGATAGATAGATAGATAGATAGATAGATAGATAGATAGATAGATAGATAGATAGATAGATAGATAGATAGATAGATAGATAGATAGATAGATAGATAGATAGATAGATAGATAGATAGATAGATAGATAGATAGATAGATAGATAGATAGATAGATAGATAGATAGATAGATAGATAGATAGATAGATAGATAGATAGATAGATAGATAGATAGATAGATAGATAGATAGATAGATAGATAGATAGATAGATAGATAGATAGATAGATAGATAGATAGATAGATAGATAGATAGATAGATAGATAGATAGATAGATAGATAGATAGATAGATAGATAGATAGATAGATAGATAGATAGATAGATAGATAGATAGATAGATAGATAGATAGATAGATAGATAGATAGATAGATAGATAGATAGATAGATAGATAGATAGATAGATAGATAGATAGATAGATAGATAGATAGATAGATAGATAGATAGATAGATAGATAGATAGATAGATAGATAGATAGATAGATAGATAGATAGATAGATAGATAGATAGATAGATAGATAGATAGATAGATAGATAGATAGATAGATAGATAGATAGATAGATAGATAGATAGATAGATAGATAGATAGATAGATAGATAGATAGATAGATAGATAGATAGATAGATAGATAGATAGATAGATAGATAGATAGATAGATAGATAGATAGATAGATAGATAGATAGATAGATAGATAGATAGATAGATAGATAGATAGATAGATAGATAGATAGATAGATAGATAGATAGATAGATAGATAGATAGATAGATAGATAGATAGATAGATAGATAGATAGATAGATAGATAGATAGATAGATAGATAGATAGATATCAAATTTTCACAAGCGTAGTAGACAAAGTGTCTATAACAGCGATTCTCAACATGTGGGGCGCGCCCCCCTAGGGTGGCGCGAGCACACTAGAGGGGATGCGCGAGAATATCCAAGAGAAAATATTATTTAATAAAATTGATTAACTGACTGAAAGGAAAGAAAGTTGTAGATTCAAGTTATATAATTTCTCGAATATGTCGACCAAGTAGCTCACTTTCATCACAAATAAACCATCGCGAAAATTCTTGGCTTCCGGTCTGTTTTCTTCTATTAGGAAAATGGCGATTTCTTCTCTTAATTCATAAACACGTTGCAAAAATTTCCCACGTGATAACCATATTGCCTCGCAATAAAATAGTAATGCTGAATGTATTGAACTAATGTATTTACAAAGTGCGGAAAAGATTCTCGATTTCAGGGGTCTCATTTTGTATAATTTACTACGGTTACAACCGTAGTTAACACAATATTCAAACTAGGACTCATTTCTTTCGAAGCCAAAGCTTCTCTGTGTCTCAATGTGTCCAGACGCACTGAGGCGAATTTTGCTTGTACACTTTGGAATCTTCTGGACATTGAACAAGCACCATCGGTGCATATTCCGACGCAATTTTTCTATTATATGTTTGCCTTGCTCATAAAATCCTTTAAAATAGCAAATAATGCGAGCGCTGTTGTTTTGAGTTCTATTGGTTTGCAGAAAAGTAGTTCTTCTACTACTGCCATATTATCACAAAATCGAACATAGGCAATTAAATGAGAATCTTTATTACTATATGTTGCTTCATCAAGCTGTATTGAAAACAATTTATCACGCAACTTCGAGTAAAGCTGACACTGTACATTCTTCAGCTATATCACCAATTCGACGAGTAACAATATCATTTGAAAGAGGTATGGACTGCAATTGTTATGAAAAATTATCTCCAAACATAGTTTATGAAATCTCAATTGCTGCTGGCAAAATAAACTCTTCACCAATGGTGTGAGGTTTTTTACATCTGGCTATTTTATATGAAACTTTGTAAGATGCAATTAAAGCTTTTTTTATTCACATACAAAGTTTCTAAAAAAAAGAATTTTTGCTTTTTATATGATTTTAATTTTAATTCGAAGAATTCTCTAGGTTTGTTGACGTTTGTTGACGCTCGTCTGTGCACTTTTTTGATGCTTTACTATCGTCTATTGCTCGCTTACTTCCGCTTAAAAGTTTATCCATGAGTCTGCATAAATCTGCTGCCGTGAATATTTAATATGGTGAATTGCAATTAACACGAAAACATATATAACATACACATTCACGATAGATTCGATAGCGATAGAAGGATCGACTCGAATGAGACTGGCTGGAATTGAAACTTGTGTTATCTAACATTTTCCTTCTTCCTATGAGAAAACATTCGCTCTGCGCATGCTCAAGACGGCATCGGTCGTGTGTATTCCCTTCCACAAACATTACTTATTTTTTTCTCTTTTGTTTAGTCATGCTTCTGTTTTATTTCTTTTATTATTCGAAAAAATGTATTCCCAGTTTTTAAATTTAGCTCACTCCGTCTAGGTTAACTTTCATTAACGAATTTTTCTACTTTCATATTCTTTTAACGTTATCTCCCTGTTTGGCTTTCATTTCAAATATAATATTTAAATTTTCCCCGCTTTCATTCGCTTTATCCAAAATACTCAATATACATTATTGTTGTATACATTTTATTGTAAGCGGGGGCGCGATAAAAATTATGATTGAAAACTGGGCCGCGGATACTGAAAGGTTGAGGAACGCTGGTCTATAATATATTTAAGAAAGTAAATATTTAGTTCATAGTATACAACAGTAATAACATTGTTAAGTATTACTCGCTATTAATGCTATTTTAAACTAAATATGTATATATATTACACTTTAACATTACTTCAATAATCACTTGTATAAGTTTAATTATGTAAATATCTAAAAATATAATTATAGATAACTGTTTTTTTAAAACTAAAAATTTTCCGGAATCAAAATCTAAATTGTTTTTTTGATGATACCTGCAATTTACTGTCTAAACTATGAATATTTGAAATGAAAAATTTAAATAAAAAAACATGCTTTGTAATATGCTTATATTTCAAAATGGAGTTTTGTTATTTACGTTTTAGATGCTTTGAGTGCATAAAAATAATAATAATAATAATAATGTATAATTTCAAAGAACAAGTAAAAAAATATTATCAAAAAAAATCAAACTCATTTCCACTTGACTGCAGTTTTCATAATATCCTTGTCGTAACTAATTTCTTTCTTTATAAATAAAAGAAAAAAAATCTAACTTTCATGCGTGTCGTACGAATGTAAATGAAGATTCCGAAATAAGAGAATAAAAAAATCTCTTTCCACTTTATGTCCTAAAAATGTCGAGATGCTCACTAATAAAGCAAGATTTCTAAAAACAACATAAAACTTTTTTTTTCCACTAAAAACAAATTCCGTGAACAGAAAATCCCGTCATTAAGTTTATTTGTTTGATTCCTGCTTTCATCTTAAATAGTCAGAATAATCCAATTGCCAGACTGGGACTCCTTACAATGGGACAAGGGATTTTTTTTAATTGCTTTCTTAGTGGCAATCATAAAATCCATTTATTTTATATCCAGGAGAGTGGTGCAATTATACAACAATTAAAAGAAAAAAAATTGAAATAAAAAAATAGAATGACGTGTACGCGTGTCTTATGAAACAACTTAATGATGTCGTAAAAAGAAGGAGCCATTAAAAAGGATTGTGGTCCTTTTAGAATATCCCATAAAAGAGTGAAGTGAAACCATGCTACACTAATTTGCATTTATTATTATATAAATCCCAGGGATATTTTGATACAAGGATATTACATAATATTTTATTAAGATTACAAAAAAAATAATCGTTTTTTTTCATTGACGTTACATTTTTATATTTTGAGTCTGGCATCCGGATGTCGTTCCTTTCAAAATTATGGTGGTTTATTAAGATTGTAAATATTTGTTTGTGAAACATAATTTAATAAATAAAGATTGTATATTTCTAAAAGCGCCGTATTTAGCATGTAGTAGTTGCATTTGTACTTTGTGCAAATTCTAAGAAAAACTTTGAAGCAATTGGATAAAATAAATATAAATGCACTTTGCACAAATTTACACTAAATTATGTCATTTTATATCATATGAATAACAACATCAATATTTATGTGACTAATGGAGTTCAATCAACACACACCTTAAATGGATGCATAATTTAATATGACAAATGTATTATGAAAATTATAAATAGTAAATTGTTTGTATATTATTGTCTAATTAATAGAGAGTTCTATTTTAGGAGTCCTTAGGCTAAAACCTACTGTCCTAAAAGAGAAATGTCTATTAATTTAGTGTAAATTTGTGCAAAGTGCATTTATATTTATTTTATCAATTTGCTTCAAAGTTTTTCTCACACTTTTATATATATTTTTGTAGATGCTTATAATTATTTACTTTATATACCTATACAAATATAAATGAGTTTTTAACACAGTTGGAATTTTTGGATATTTTCTCTCCAACATTATTTTTATTGAAATTAATTATAATATATATCGAGTTTTAATTGTTTACATACATTTCTAAAAAATAACATTTTTAATTGAATTACATGAACGATTATCAAAAACTGTAAGAAATATGTGTTCAAATAATAATTAATTAGTTCAAAATCATTTATGAAATGAATATCACCATTGAGTAATATTACCATTGAGTAATATTTGAAGTTCCTTGCTTGAATATATGTAAATTCCTTGGCTCTTTCCAAATAGTTACATTATTTAATTTTTTTCACACATTAACTACAATCACGTTACGAAACCCACATCGACATGATGACAATTACGATTTGAATACCATCTACGAATAAATCTTTTTTTATAAAAGCATTCCCGATTTTCTAATAACAGAATTCACCTTATAAGTTTTACAAGAGGCGAGTTCGGTTGCTAAGGCACGGAATTGTAAGGCATAATTACAGACGGTTCGGCCCAGTTCACGCAATTAATTAGCAATTACAGGAGAATGGAAAAGTCCCGAATTTTGCTTTTATATCGATGATTCCGAAAATGGTAACGCGAACGAGTTAGTCACGGGATCTGCAGGGAAAATTATCAATTGTCCGCGTATTTTCCAGCGATGCGTAGCGAAGCGACTGGGAAGCGAACATTGAGCGGAAAGTTTTATGCTCGCTTGGAAGTTGAAATCAAAATCGCAGTTGAGGGATTTAGAGACGAAGATAGTTCGAGTAGAAGAACATGTGATTCTTGATTTGAACAGCATTGGTCACAAAATATATTCGTATAAATTGTCAATAGCAATCGAACATGTAATAACGTTACTGTGCTTTTGTTTTAATATACTTAAAATATATAAACACAATTTTGAATTTAAGATAAAAAATTCGTGTTATAATACATTGCGTTAAGAATATTAAACTACAAATAAAACTTTAAAATACGCAATAAAAATGCATAAGAAAAAAACATCAAAAGTCGACTTTTCATTTCTACTGAAGAAGGGAAACATATCTAGATCTTATGTTTTTTTATTGCGTATTTTTAACGATGTATTTGTATTTTAATACAATTTGTATTTTAATACAATTTGAATTTATTAATACAATTTGAATTTTTTAAGAAATATAATTTATTTATTCAATAACATTTTAAATATAAGTTAACATAAATTAATTTGTTACACAAAATATTAATATGTCGTATCATCTGTTAATTTAGACAACTAACCTTTTTTTCTTTTACAAATTGAACAAATATTCGCTTTTTAGGATTAGAAAAAAAAATTATGGCACATATTTAATTTTTTAATTGAAGTTTGAACTTCCTATAGATTGCTTTCATGCAAATGCAAGTATTATAATTTTTAAATAATATGAGCGACTTAACTTACTTTGGATTAATTTAACTGTGAAATAACTTATTTGCGAACTATTTAAGGTAAAATAAAATAGAGAATTCAGATAATCAATTAATGGAATTATTGAACTAACTTTTTCTAACTGATGATTTACTGTTAATATATAGCGTAGATGATCTGCAAAAATGTTATTTACGAAGAAGTACAATTTTTAACATTTCTCTTTCCAAATGCTCTTTTTTTTTAATTACAGGGTAAATAAATTTTAAAAATAAAATTTTAATAAGAAATATTATCTATAGCATTTCTTTCTAGTGGAACAAAAAGAAAATCATCAATCAGATAGCAGTATGTCTATATTATAGAAGTATTAAAAGAAAAATAACTAACTTTTTTTACTGATCATTTACTGTTAAGGGGATTTGGTACCCTTTGATTTGAGAAAATCGATGAAAATATCAATTTTTATTTTTTTTGCTTAAAATATGCTCTTGTACCTAAAGTTTATTATTACAAAGTTTTGAAACGATCTGATAATTATAAATGTAATAAAAATGCGTTTCATTACTTTCACAGCACTAAAAATGCTACGTCCATTTCGATGTTTACATTTTTGACGCAACAGCTTTTGGTCATTTATTTAAAGAAAAATCAGTTAAGAACAAGTTGAATGTGTTTATCTGTGACTGTATCTATCACATCACGTGTTAGATTACTTTTTTTACCGTGGTTTGATATAATTTTAAATTTGAAGGTGCAAGGAGACGTATTTGCCAAAGGCGACGTATTTAACAAATGTAATACATGTTTTTGCTATTGTCAAAGCCCATTCTAAAGTGTTTTATGGTATGGAATATGTATGTTCAATGAATTCAGTTGTATTAGTATGGTTTCTAACACAAAATTAGTGTAAAACAATATTTTAAACATTATTATTTTGATTTTAACAGATTTTTCTCAAAAATTTAATTTTGTTATCATTTTAAAACTGAGTACATAATACTGATTTAATGTACTCCAATTAAATAATAGAAACCGGAATTTTATATGTATGCAAGTAGTTATAAAATTAATTATGTGTGAAGAAAATCTCAAATGTATTCATCGAGTTATTTGGATTTGAAATGTTTAAACTGATTTATCTCAGTTTGTGTTTTTTGCATATGCCACGGTATTTAAAATAAGAATACTTTCTCAAATATTATTCAAATGACTTGATTTTTTTTCTGAAATTCCTGAATAACCTATTTAAAACAATCAAGGATGGGTTTTGCAAAATAATGAAAAGAAAAAATATTAAAAAATAAAAAGTAGACTAAATCATGTTTTTTTCCATTTTTTTGCATAAACATCGACATTTTATTTTTTTTCTCAAGAACTAAATCAGTAAATTCAAATTGGATCCTTAAAGTTATAAAGTATAGTATAGTGAATGTAAGAAAAAAAAATCTTTACAAAATATTAAAAACTGAAAAAGAAAAACCATTTTTAAAAAAGTTAAATTTTTAAGAAAAAAATTATAAAAACATTTTTTTTGTTGCTAAAATCATGTTATATAATAATAACCTTCAATAATATGTGTAAAATATCCATGTAAATTATTTAATAAAAAAAATTATTCCAAGGGTACCGAGTCCCCTTAAGATATAAAACATATAATCTGCAAAAAAAGCTATTTTTATTGCAGTTTCATAACTTTAGTTTTTATAATTTTACTAATTTGTGTTTACGACAAATAAAAACTTAAGGGTAGATAAATAAATCAGCATACATATTATTTTTGGTTTACTAAAATGAAACCTTTAAAATTTAAAGCTTTATAATTGTTCGTTTAAATTGTGTTCATTCTAGTTTTATTTCAATGCAGATAAAATTTTCTATCGACTGAGATAATGAAATTCAACACTGTCTACTTATTTTTATTTAAATATTTTACCATATATATATATACAATAAAAGCATAGTAGAAAACAATTGATAATGATAAACAAAATTATATAATTAAATAAAAATGCATAGAAAAAATAAAATATGAATCATTGGATTGGCAATTTGTTTTTAACATTGCTAATACAGAAAGAGCTCTATTTGACTATTTGACTTATGTTTTTCACTTTTTAATAAAATATTTATTAGTACAATTTTTACTTTAATAATTCATATTTTAGTTTTATTACTTGGCGTTCATTACATTTGCTATATTTTTATTTAACAAAAATATTTTATTTATATTTTTTAAATTTAATCATTTTTTTGTTTTACAATATATATATATATATATATATATATATATATATATATATATATATATATATATATATATATATATATATATATATATATATATATATATATATATATATATATATATATATATATATATATATATATATATATATATATATATATATATATATATATATATATATATATATAAACAATGTAGAACATACCTAAAAAAATATAGCAAACATTACACTCTTTCAAGTAGGAACATTCCCTATTTAAAGTTCGTTTCAAGTCCCTTTTGCTGTATAAAATACTTCCACTCAACTCTTGAACCCACCCAAAAGACACAGACCGATGGCGGCATTCTCAAAATGAGATACAAATGTTGGGGTTTCGTTTGAGTACCTTTGTCGTGAGAGCGTTTTCTCAAATAGTGTGTTTACCATTCAATGAGACCACGTCACTCTGTGTATCCACTTCTCAGACCCATTGATATTTTATGTATTCAGTCCAAGCATTTATTTGTGCCGTGCTCATTCCTCTTGGCCGCATAATCGGAACCGATGAAATTTTAAATTCAGGGCTTCAGCCAAGACAGCCAACTTTGCATAAACGGGAGAGATAAATAAAACTTCTTTGGGGGGGGGGGGAGCTGTGGACATTTAGCCATCGATTCCGAGGGAAGGTAAAACGTAGGAAGATGTTTTGGAAGTTTTATGGCAGGGGGATCATTACGAGGGGCCATAAATTTTTTTGTGACAATGGTTGTAAATTTTGTGAATGTTTTATTTATGGTTCACCAGAAGTAAATAAAATATTGATTTTTTAAAAATATTTAAAGTTTTTTTTTTTAATAGATTGTAAATATCTCAACTTTAATCGTATTTATTTATATATCCTATGTAGAAACTATTTATATCACATGTATATTAGGCCCCTTACAACCCAATGACGTTCACACGATTATTTCAATTTTAAAGTTTTTTCACTTTTGGAAATTAAAATGATTTTATTGTGCATGTTATTTTGTATTATTTAATTTTTTAACAAATTTTAAAAAGCATTAGGTTGTAAAATGTGCTTTAAACCTTTTTTCGCGTAAAATGGAGTATTTTCGGAAATTTAAAAAAATTAGCACATTGCTAAAAAAAACTGGAGATCATTGGAAGTATTTATTTTACCTTCAAAACCAGATGATTAGTTCTCTGACCATTTTTGAATATAACAAAATTGTAAAGTTTTTTTCATCTGCTTGGTGTTTGTTTATATTTTCAGCTCTGTTAGAAGGTTCATGTATTACTAAATGTTTTGGTTCTTATAGAAATTATGTGACATTTTTCGCGTATTATTTTCTAGTTTATATATGTTTTGGATATTTTCATCTTACAATATCAATGTCAAATGCATATATTTTCAAGCATGCATTTTTATCGTATTGCAATTGACGTTAACTTTATTCAGTTTATAATATTTCAATCATTGTACCAGTTTTACTGTTAATAAAAGTAAAATTATGTGGTTTAAAATAATATATCATTTGTGATATAGCGCAACTTGGAAATTTTTTAACAATATTTTTTTAAATAACCCATATAGCACAAAACATCCCAGAGAGCTCCACTGGCGCACCAATTCTTCTCAAATTCCTCCTACAACAAAGATGACTTGTTGCGGAGCTCCTCGAGAAGGGGTTTTAACGAGGTCTTGGGGAGTCAGTTCTCCAAGATGTTCTATGGAGGATAGTCAAATGGAAGCCCTTCTACCGATCCTCCCATGGAGGAGAACTTGGGGAATTTTGTTTGACCGTCGAGAAATGGGGGCATGTGTCAATAAAAATTTGTATAAATTAAATGTAATAAAATAATTTACTTAAAAAATAAAAATTAAACAAATATATGTAAAATAAATACAATATAAAATAAAAATACTAAATAAATATAACAATATATATATAATAAAAAAAATTATAAAACATATTATATGAAAAAATATTATAAAACATATTATATGAAAAAATATTATAAAACATATTATATGAAAAAAAATTATTATAAAACATATATGAAAAAAAAATTAAAACATATTTTATAAAATAATAAAAAAAGATATATAACATAAAAATATTAAATTTATTATAAATATTTAAATTAAGAAAATTTATAATATAAAACAAATAATTAAAATAGGGAAATTAATAATATAAAACACGCAAGTGAAATAAGAAAATGTATAATATAAAATAAATAGTTAAAATAAAAAATATATTTTTAATTAAATTACAAATAATTAATTGAATATAATATAAAATAAATATTAATTTAAATAAATATTTAAAAATAAATATTACACATTTCCTTCCATACAATATCCAACCTGTAGAATGACCGCCGTAGCCTAGCGAATAGCGCGCGTCTTTTAATCGAGAGTACCAAGGATAAATCACAAAGGTCACTTGTGAACAAAGTTTGTTTAATTTTCATTTATTCCTCCAGTAAACTTCCAAAAACTTCTTGAATACTTTTACAGTAAAATAAAAATATATACTTATTATAAAATGAAAATAATCAATTTTAAAATAAATAAATAACTTATTTAATAATAAATAAATAACCTATCCAAAAAACTTAAAATATATAAAATGCAATATAAAATATCAAGTAATATATAAAAAGTAATATAAAATATGAATTAACAAATTAAATATAAACAAGAATATAAAAATAACATAAAAAAATTCTTAAAATAACTATATATAACAGATAAAAATTTAAATAATATAAAAAATGAAAAACAAATTATTTAATGTAAAATAAAAATATATTAATAAACTTTATTTTTCATTATAATAAATAACAATTCATCTTATTAATTAAAAAAAATTCTCGAAATAATCTTATTACAAAAACAAATAACGTAACAAGCAGATTATTCCAACAACCACCATAGCCTAATGGATAGCGTAACCGATTTGGAATCGAATAGTACCGGGTTCGATCCTCGACTGGAGTAAGTTCTTCATAAAATATTCCTGTTCTAATTCCCTATGTAGTTAGAAAGAACAACACTAGATGGCGCCACGATGTGAAACTTTTATCTTGAAGTTTCCTAAATTCCTCCTACTAAACTTCCGCAAGCCTTCCTGAATTCTTCCGGAAGAGGGGTGACCGGGAGCTCCCCAAGTCGTTCCTCACGATCCTTTAGGGCGGACATTTTCGGTTCCATGGGAACTCTTAGCGATGTCGTTTCGTTTCCTGTAAGATGCCTAGCGGAAGATCGCGATTTTTCCCTAAGACATCTTGAGGAAGAAGTTGTGCTATATGGGAACCCCTTAAATTGAATAGGGTTATTCGAACGAATTCATGAGATATTTTACTCAAAAAGTACTGTATCCATGTTTGAGAGAACATATCTTAAAAACTTCATGAATATATTCCTAAAAACTTGTATAATTGTATTTTTAACACTTTGTAACACTTTCAAACACATCTCACTACAAAAAATATTAAATGCATACTCTAATTTCTAAAAATACTTTTTCTGAAAAATTAGTAAATGTTTTGGCGTCATTTAAAAAAATATATATTTCCGTTAATGTTTAGAACAAACTAATATCACAGTGTCACAATCTTAAAAATAATATTGAAATATTTCCCTGTAAACAATTCAAATCGATAAAAATATTTCTGAATAAATCGGACACTCCAAAAATAAATTAATTCAACATAAAAATATATGGCAATCCCGGCTCATTAAAAAAAAATTGAAACAAATTAAAACTTTAATTTTGAATAGCATCACCTGTTATAGCAACATTAATAAAATTAATAATATTTGTAATTACATATCACAAAATATTCAGACGAATGAATCAGCCAAACATCAAAATGGAAAAATCGCCTGCCAAAGAACAAACCACTCCCTGCTACAACACTGTATATCTTATTAATCACATTTCAATGTCCGCCAAATCATTCTACCCCCGAACTTATCCCCTTGTCAGAGAGGCAACAAAAGGCCAAACTGCCACCTTTTCTCCGACGAACTAACGACCCGCAAGACTGCAAGTCAAGTGGAAAGCCAAACAACTCGAAGCAATACAAATGATTCGAGCTATTCACCCCCTCCTAGCCATTCACCCCCCCCCCCTTGCTATTCTCGCGGGTGCATGATGATAATGGGCCACGGTGCATTGTTTCCATATACGGAATTGCCGGCAATGAAGCTTGAGGTACAGAAGTGGGAGCTATCGGGTAATATAATAGACCGAACGGGTACCTATTATGTGGTCGCGTGGTGTGTTAAGGTATGATGCACTCACGATGAAATAATGGAATACGCTGTTGTTTTTGCTGCTGAAAGATAAATGCGTATTCTTCTAAGGGGTCTGTTCGATCAACAACGATGAATATATAATGGTTCTATGTCCTCTGAGATGTATGTGACGTGCTCTATCGTGTTCTTAGTAATACTATGAAGTTGTGTATATCTAATGAAATAATTTAAATTAAACAATTTATTAAACAATTAAACATAAATTAATTTATTTTATATCAAGGGGACACGTTAACGTATAAACTTTTTTTTTTACTTCTTGAATAAAATTGTAGTGTATGTTATTTTTATTTATATAAGAGAACAATTGGGGACTAGAAATGGAAAACGACATAAGTACCAAAAAAATCGAAAATCTTTTTTTTTACGGAAAATGTCCTTAAGACAAAGTAGGGAACGCCCAAAGTGTGAACTTCAGTAGTAATAGTTCAAAAATTTGAGTGAAATGAAGAACCCCCTCAGTACCAAATGCGTGTGTTTTTCATTTTTCGGCTCTCCTAAAAAAATTTCTTTTTTGGACTTAGGTCGTTTTCCATTTCTAGTCCTCAATTATTTACACAAAAATTCCATAATTGTTTGAATTTTTTTCAAAATTAAAAAAAATCAATTTGTTTAAGCTTTTTTAATACATTATATCTCTTTTTAAAATATTCATATTTGTTCAAAACAAAAAATATCAGTTCCTTTGAACTATAATAAATAATAATTTACATTACATTTTTTATACTACATACATTTTGAGTTATATTTAAATAGTTATTCATAGTAACAAAACAATTTTCCTTGGAACTGGAATTTGTTTATTTTATCAATTTTTAAAAAAAAAAATTGTTATCACATAGCTAATTCGCATGCAAATTTATAATATACACATATTTATCAATATGTTTAAAATTATGTATTTCTCCATTAACAAAAAAAGCTTTAGCGTTTTTAAAAAAAATATTATTATGAAATACCAAACACTGAAAAAAAAACGATTTTAAGTTTTTTTTTTCAGAAACAATCCAGCATAAAATCTCAAATAATTCATTAAAAAACTACAGTTTTATAAATTTGCAAAGCTATTTAGAAAGCTATTTAGGCCAAAAGTTATAGGATCTACCAAATTTATTTTTACTATTATATTTAAATTAAAAACTTTTCTTTGCCCTTATTTTTATATTTATTTCATTTCCCTGACTAACTCTCTGGACATTAATATGACCACTTTTAATACCCGAAACTTATACCTCTTTTTTTGTTATTGTTTCAGTTCAAAGGTAAGTTTATCAAATTTTCATGGCTGCAATCCAAATACAATCGGATATTTATAAACAAATATCTAATGATTGAATGCTAAAAATGCCTGAATAGCTATCAACGTACAAGTCATGTTTTGAAAAGTTTAGCAAACTTATAGACATAAAGGTTTCTTCTAACTAGTCACCAAAGTCATCTCTAATAAGGTTTCGCCGTTGGTTTTGACCGTAAGTGCTAAGTTCATTTCATACAGCATAGAAGTATTTTTGAAAAGTAACGAGTCAAGATTTACAATAATGCCTTAATGCGGTTTATTTTGTTTATGAAGATTATCTTAAACTATCTCTCTCTCTATCTCTATTTCTCTCTATCTCTATCTTGCTTGTTGTCTCTCTATCTCTCTCTATCTCTATCTTTCTTGCTGTCTCTCTATCTTTCTTGCTGCCTCTCTATCTCTATTTATCTCTATATTTCTTGCTGTCTCTCTATCTCTCTCTATCTCTATCTTTCTCTTTGTCTCTCTATCTATATCTCTCTCTCTATCTATATTTCTCTCTGTCTCTCTATCTCTCTATATATCTCTATATTTATATCTGTTTATCTATCTCTATCTCTGTCTCTCTCACTCTCTCTCTGTTTGGGGTAGTTTTAAAACTGTTGTTTTCATTTCAACATTCGGACATTCTAAAACCAGGGGAAATGCATATCAATCAAAGTTGTTTTATCCAAATAAACTCCATAGAAATATTCGCATTAAAATCATGATTTGTTACTGTAGAAACTCCATGTTCTTGCCGCAGACAAAACATCGTCGATCAAAACAAAGATGGACGCTACGAAAGAGCAGCATAAAATATCTTTTATAACTCTCATACCACTAACCCAGAAAAACCCGCCCCTAACTCTCATCCCTGTTAACATCCTGGCAGATGACCGGTCAAAAAGGCACAAACTCTCCATTTGGCCTGCATGCGAAAACATCCACTCCGCTATCAGGGGTCCGCTGGGAAAGTTGTTAATGGCTCAGCCTCAGGGCTCTTTTACAAAGGGAACCGACAGTAAATGCTATGGGCAAGCAGGGCTCCAGGGATATTGTCTATTCCGCGAAATGGCCAGCCTATAAGGACGGGGCAGGAATAAGGCGGGGAAAAAGTAGGAGTCCGCTGGGAATAGCCGGATAATTAAGCAAGTGGATAAGTTTCGTTTCCCCCCCGATTCTATCAGTATTGTTGGGGCTGGGGTATATTTTATACGGTTGTTGTAGGGTCTGGAAACGGCGATGTGCTGTTTCTAATTTGGGGTTGTTTTGTTGTGCTGCTTTTGAGGCAGTGTAAATGGAGATTTTAATTATAGTTTAAAAATGAAAATGTGTTATCTGGAGTGCTTATATGTGTTTGTAATCGGAATGTTAAGCACATATTTATCCATGATATAAGTACCTCCACAGTATTGTATATAACTATTTTTGACATATTTATTTATATTTATTATCCCTTATTCTTGCGTTTGCTTTAATTATATTATAAAAAAATTATACTCCTTATATGTATCAATTTTAAAGTATATTAACTTGTATAGCCATACATATGACTGAATGATTTACTTTATAAAACTACTAGCAAAAGTACCCGTTCTTCGCACGGAGGTAAGTAAAATAACGACAAATAACTTAAAATATATACATTTCGCCTCCTCCCTGAGATAATCGCATATACAATTTTAGAATTCCTCTATAAAAAGTGATAAAGCTTTTTTTTATATAATTTAAAATATTTTTATGTTTAATAAATTAGAATTACTTGCATTTTGGAAGAATTTTTCTAAAAGTTCGATCTAAGATAATTAAATATAGTTACAATTAACCTGAATACAGACAAAACAAAAGAGATAATTCACAATTATAACATTTAAAACAATTCTAAACTATTTCCCTAAGATAAAATTCTGGTTGTTTAAATTTTTGAATGAATCCGTATTGTAACAAAAAGCCCAATGTGCAGACGTTTTTCGATAATTATTAAATCAAACAAAACCCATGACGTCATTTTTACAGTGTCAATAACGAAAATTTTTATTTTAAATTGCATACGATATGTTCATCTATGTTAAGTCAATGGAATATATTAAAACAGTTATAACATACGAAAGGAACATCGTACAAACTTAAAAATTATCAAAAAAAATGTATAATTTTTCAAGTAAAGTATTCTGTAAATTTTATAAAGCTACGCTTTGTAGTTATGGAGTATTGCGTGTAAATATTGGTATTCTAATTGGTTTATAATTTTGTTATATTATATTTTCGCTTTTCTCCGTTGATTTTAACTGATTTTACTGTTGCCACTTCGTGAAACTTTGATGACGTGCGCTAAACAATGTCATAACATTCGAATGGAACATCGTAGAGACTTGAAAATAGTCGCGTTAAAATTCTTATTTTTTGAATTAATTATTCTGTGAATTTCAAATCTCTGCGTTTTGTATTTACGGAGCCTATAAAGTACTGACAAACCAACAAACAAACATCCGGACAGATTTTGGAGATTTCTGCTTTATATATAAGATACAATATATAAGGCCATTTAAAAAATAGTATGATGTAGGATGGTTGCACATTAAAACAATGTATTAATTAATCAATTCCTTTTCCGAAGTATAAAATGTAAAAATTTTGTTATGTTATATATATCACCCGGTTATATTAAAGTGTTAAGATAAGAAATGGTAAGATACGATATAAGTACGTAATTAATGTAACATTACTTTCTACTTAACAACACTTTTTAAATGGTTTTTCAAAATACTAATTTTAGATACATTAATATAATTTTTTTTTAAAAAATAACCTCCAAAAAAGTATGTAAGACAGTTTGTTAACAATTACCGCAGGAAGTATTAAAATATATTTTCAAACGTTCTTAAAAATAAATGAAAGTGAATCGGTAATCCCAAATCCTAATATAATTCACTAAAATAGAAAGGGGATTTATTAAATGTGAAGATATTACATCGAACACACTAGCACAATGTGTATTACAAAATGTCACCCAAAGAATGTTTAAAGAAAAAAAACATTAAACTAATGGTGAGAATAATATAATAGTATAGGGCAAATAATAATCCATTAAATATGGTCAAATTAAAATATATGTATACGATATTACCAAGTTTTTACGAATATTGCCTCCCCCCTATATAATATGATAAAATATCCATGTATTTAATCAAGGGACGACGTACATCACGAAACATACCTGAATTATTACATAACGGCCCCCTAGACCTTCAACAAGACCAACCCATAATTTCAACAAAGTGAAGTCAGCTTCTCTAATTACAGCTCAGTATCGCACAGTAGCCACCATTACAGGTCAACGTCATACAAGATAATAATGGACAAAGTAAAGGGCAGCTCTTGAGCTGTTGTTATCGATATAATGTGCCATGCTTAGGGGGGAGTATAACTTTCATTACCTGAGCTACGCCTAATGATTAAAAATAGCCATTTTGATTGTTCTTTTATTTGTTGCGCTTTATCTCAAAACATAGGGGACGTTGGGTTGGTATTGTTGCTTCTTGTATATTGAAGTTTATGGATTGGAGAGAGGGGAGTGAAGTCTTAATAACGGATTTCCGGGGAGTGTCTGGTTCAGTGATTGCTATTTTGGTGAATGGAGTAAAAATGTGGGTTTCATTTTTTCTTATATGTTATGCATGTATTATATTTTATCAACATTCGTTTGCTTTGTATGTTTTATCTGACCTATGTAGATATCTCGTATTTTGAAATAATATTGAAAAATGATTGAGAAAGTTTTAAGATATGTAGTCTACATAAACATTTAAAAAAATGTCTCTTACAATATGTTTTTTATATTTATATTCAGTTTAAAAATAAACCAGTAAATTATTAATTTATTTTTGAGTATATAAGTATTTTATTTACTTTTTGTCATTTTTTAAAAAGTCTCTAAAATTATATTTATAAATACCTTAAAATTAAAAAAAATATCAAAAACGTTTTAAATGGTTACACAATTATCAACAAGCTGTTATACAATGTTTTAAACGTGTCCTTTGTACTTGTGATTTTTAATTTTATTTTGGTTTATCATTTGTGCTTGCACATATAATTGATTAAATTTAAATACATATATATATATATATATATATATATATATATATATATATATATATATATATATATATATTTATTTATTTATATAAAAATTGATATATGATTGAACAATAATATGTTGATAAAAAGGAAATATAATACTGTTATGTCATTTTTGGAATATTTGTATAATTTAAAAATTCGCTGAAATCGCATAAATAATATGCATATTACTATATATTGTAAGTTTCAATTTTTATCTAAATAAAACAATAAATGCCGAACAACTATATATATATATTTATGCAAAACATTCAATATTTGATTTTAAAAGACAGCATAAAAGATTCCTAGTAAATAGTGTTACATTACATTAAGTAATGTTAAGTTAGCATTTTTAAACAGTGTTCTAAAGCGTTTCAAACATAGAAACACAAATTCTGTAAAGTCAGTGAGTTTAAGATTGTAAGTGAACATAAAACAATATAATGCTTAGTTTAATATTAAAATAACAGAGAATAAATTTATATGCAATATTATGAAGGAATCGACACATTTTGACATTTTAGAGGATATAAAAGAGTGAAATAGTGTTGAACATAACTTTTTTATGACGGTCGATACTAGAAGACACAAAATTTAATATTGATCGTTTATACTACGGTACGTTTTTCAAAAGAACAACACATAGAATATTGACGAGTGTTCTTTGCAGTGTGAAATGACATATTTATACAATACTAAGCAATAACTATTAGTATTTAATGTTTAAATTATGTTTTATGTTGAAAAGTAATGTAATATATAAGTACATAATTAAATAAGTAGAAAAATACAGAATTTGGCATTGATGTTCTAAAAAAATTTTTAATCTGTAGTAGGTAATACCAAAAACTTAATGATATTTACATTTTAAGAAATGTAGAAATTTATCTAAAGTAGTCAAATGTTATTGAATAGTTATTTAGAATATATTAGAAATATTATAACGGAAAATATTTTGAATCCAATAATAAAAAAAATACCAATTCGGTAAAACAATTTGACGCAAATTATCACAAAAAATATTCTAAAAAATGGACTATTAATTAATGAATTACTGATTAATATAACTTATAAGAATACATTAAGTAAACTATTTTTAATTGTTGACGATGTATTAAAGTATTAAACTTATTAAAATAATTATAACCATGGGAAAACTAAAGAGGACGTGTAAAATATAATGCCTATTTACGTCTTACAAAACGTTAATATTTTAAAGAACTTTAATGTAATTATACTTTACAAGTTTGTGATACAACTGTAATCCTAATTGTTAATAAAGTTTATTTTAAAGTTGTCAATGTTTTTAAAATTATCTGATGATTTGTAAACACATCAATACATTTAAAATCTACTTAACTAAGGTAGTTTAAGGAAATGTACATGATGCATAACATTGCATTGTGACTAGAAAAATAAAGCTTTACTTTTTAGCATATCCCCCCCCCCCCCTAAATGCGCCAAACACCCATTCAGGTGAAAGGTATTGGCAAATATTTTATGACCAAAAATACAAAAAGTTTAAAGGTGTGCTCATAGATGACAACTTTATCAACGGTTTATTTTAAAATAACAATTTAAAAGGGATTATTTTCAAAGCAGAAGAAAACCGTTGATACTTAAAAGATGAAAGTACGATTCGTCACTGGTCCATTACATTTTTCTTTTTTCCCCTCACGTGTTAAGATCCGTTGAGTCTACAGGGCGTAAAAGGGTTCTTTACTAATGGAATTATAATATTTAAATAAAATTTAATCACATCTTCTTAATCTTATATCTCTCATATTACATTCCAAAACATCGAAATCCCCATGTTTAATAAATCTGAACAGTTGAACCAAGTCTCCTCTTACCCTTATCGCTTCTTTTTTTTAAATGTCTTATTTAAGATATGATGACCAAATCTGGGCATAATAACGTAGATGAGGCCTTACCGAACTTCTACACAATGGCAAGATTACATCCATAGATTTTGGAGAAACGCTTTTTTCTGATGTAACCTAATAAGGTATTGACGTTGTTGTTGGCTACTGTACAATGATGCCCTATTTTTAAATCCTCATTTCTTAACACTTCCCAGATAAAAAACGTATCATTATTTTTTAGTCTCTTGAAAAAAATACAGTTTTTTTCTCTGGGTATTTTAAAAACTTTTGTCGGTAGAATGGAGATCCAGGCCGAACACGCACATAAATTTATCACCATTTTCTGCTTAGTAAAATGTTACACAACTATGTAAATCTTTTCATTTTTTTCCTTTTTAGGATTACGTTAAAGGAGACCCGAACCTCAAATCCTAATTTGTTTATTAATGACTTCAAAAATAATTTTTTTTATATTATTACACCATCTTTTTAAGAACAATAATCAAAAACAAAAATATATATATATATTTTTTTTTTTTTTTTTTTTTGCGTTTTGGGTTTTAATTTTTTTCAAATATTTATTTTAAGTTCACAACCTAAAAAATATTAAAATTTTCATGTTTAAAAATTCGCAAAAAAATAGTTTATAACTTAATTTAAAAAAACTATTCATACGTTTACACCACCATTTTCTGCTTAGTAAAATGTTTCAAATGTTCGAGCCCCAAATCCTAATTTGTTAATTAATGACTTCAGAAATAATTTTTTTATATTATTACACCATCTTTTTCAGTACAATAATCAAAAACAAATTTATATTTTTTAATGTGTTTCAAAATACTTTATTGATTAAATAACGTCAAAGTATATACTACTGACGTATAAATAGACTTTTGCATATTTGGGTTTTAATTGTTTTCAAATACTTATTTTAAATTCACAACCTAAGAAAAATATTAAAATTTTCATGTTTAATAATTCGTAAAAAATTAATTTATAACTTAATTTAAAAAAAGCTGTTCATACGTTTACAAAACAAATATTACAGCTTCAAGAACTACCCAGCAAAAAAAGTAAGCATAAAACCTTTATCAAAATTTTAAAATTCAAGGTTTTATGTAGGAAAACTGCAGTTTTTTTGAAGATGTATAAAATTAAAGGTTTTTGTTTCAATGTCCTTCATAAAAACTGCAAAAAACCTTCATAAAAAACCTGAAAAAAAACCTTCAATGTTTAATCATGAAGGAAAAATGCAGATATTTTAAAGGTTTTATGCAGAAAAATTAAAAACTTCAAAAAAATTGCAGTTTTTTGTTTTATTAAACCTTCAATTTGACAATTTTGATAAAGGTTTCATGCTGACTTTTTTTGCTGGTTATTAACAGTTTATTTTGCAGTTAATTTTTTACAAAGCCTTAGCGTGACCAAAATGCAAAAAAAAAATATTTTGAGTAAATCACGATTGTTGCGACGAAAAGTATTTAGAAAGATGATAAATGGTATATAAACACAGAAAAAAACGTGTATTCTGTTTCTTTTACTGTTTTGTAATTTTGTACACAAGTATATCTTAAGTATATATAGCATCGTTTTATGAAGAAAAAAAATTAGCAATTTTAGGCTCGGGTCTCCCTTAATGAGCGAAATGCAGGGTTATATCATGAGCTCATATACTTGCTATGGTATATGGCTTATTTTTAGATGGATTGTAAAAAACTTTAACAACATTCGACGTTGAGTGTCTTAAAAAAAGTATACCTTAAAAGTAAAGTAAGTCTTAAAAAAATAAATGTAAGTACTTATATTTCATTAAAAAATTAAAAAAATAACCATACAAAAACAATAATTCAAAAATATATTGATTAGTTTATTACGGTAGCCCTCACTTTTTTTCTAAACTACTAGTGCTAATTTTATTACATAATCAATCTACTCTTAGTTATTTCTCGCAAGAGCCCATTGTCTTCAATTAGGATGCGTTTTTTAAATAAGAATTTCCTTTAAAAAAATATTCTTCATATTTTACTTTATCTTTTATACTTTAGAAAAGTATCATTGAGACAAGATAACGTATCTTAATCTTCACTGCGTAACAGGCACACATGCAAATTATCCCGGAGAAGTTTGTGAATTTTTAATTCTGCTGATATAAATTTCTTTTTGAAAAGAGCCTGTTAATCCTACCCAATGCCTCTACGGATATTTTCTGTCGAATTATCAGACTAGGATTTCTAATTTATTCAGAGTTAATCCGATGAAAATAATTGTCCTCAGTTTTTTCAAGGAATTTCCATTAATTTTCCTATGTTTGGTGAATAATACATGCGAAGATGTCCCTTTGCTCCTGGATTAAAGTGTCATTTCAGCTGCTGGACTTTTATTCCAAATGATTATCTTAAGTAATTTCTTTAAATGAATAAAACTCATCACATGTTTCAGCAGTTGTTAATAATCACAGAGCGTATTAGCAGTAATTATTTTCTTTCATTATGCCACATGTGTGTATTAAATATTCCAACAATAACACCACTGTACGGTTAGTTTTATTTTGATGTTAGCCATTTTATTCATAACAAAGCTTAAATCACGCAAATTTGTAATTGATAATTTTATAAAAATATTGAAATCGATATTCAAAAGTATAAAAAAGTTTAAATTAATATAAATTATGATTTATATGTTTAATAAATGCATTGCAAAATATATTACATTGTAATTTTTAATAAACTAAGTATTTAATTAGCTTACATTTAATGTAACGAATATATTTATAAATGTAAACATATAAAATCTGAATTTGTCAATGCACATTAAGTTAACAC
This sequence comes from Troglohyphantes excavatus, assembly GCA_963932185.1. NCBI lineage: Eukaryota > Metazoa > Arthropoda > Arachnida > Araneae > Linyphiidae > Troglohyphantes > Troglohyphantes excavatus. The sequence goes on along the minus strand of OZ010668.1, from coordinate 62,927,968 downwards.
ATCACAAGTCAAAAAACCTTATTTGTATTGTGTTGTAAATAATTATATCACTTTTGTAAACAGAAAGCAAATAACCAAGAAAACATTTTTTAAATAATTAGTATTAAAATATTTTTTATTATTAGAATGTTCGTATATTTAAATTTTACACCTTATAAACATTTTTAAAAAGTTATTTATATTAATAATTAGTTTAAGGGTACTGGATAGTCAAAATTGAGCTTTCAGTTACGATTGTATTTCATAAATGGCGTTGTTTGCTATCGTTTTATATAAAACAATTTATGGAAATCTGACTAGAACATAACAAACACTTGAATTGAAAATTAAACGTTTTAATTTAGCTTTCGCTTTCCTACTTCCGGTTGTGTTTCTACGTTATATAAATTTCATTATTTATTATTATTTTTTAATAATTTTATTTTATTTATTTTACCTGCAACTGTGACTACTGTTTTTTGTGGACATTTGTTATTTGTTACTTTACAATTATTTACATGTGAGCTGCATTTGAATGGAAATGTTTTGGTACTTTTTTGCAATCTTCGTCATTTTGTGTACGTTCGAACGGAATTTTTTTATTATTTTATATGAATGGGGTGCGTAAAATCATTTTAAAAAAAGGTAATATCGTCTTAACAACACAATAACTCTGTAATTATTAATGGATGTTCAATTATAATTTAAATGCCTTGAAGGCCTTCCAAAACAAATTGCGTAGTATCACAAGATTGCATTTACTAAATTTGAACTATTTTCAGTATTGTGGTTAAAAATAAGTGACTTGTTAAAAATATAAGGGGAGTAGTTGGAAAATTAATCTTGTAATATGCCAATACAGCTAATTGTCACACTGTCCAGCAATGACCATAGCCCAGCAGTCTGTGACAACCCTTTATATATGGCACAAAGAAAGCATATTTATGTTGCAGATATAAATTAAATCGACAAACCATTCAGTATCATTAAAGAAATTCAAAATCCTACTGTAACTTAAAAACGAATCAAATAAACGAAAGCGACAAACAACCCGACAAACAATGCAACGGTACGTCAAATCGCATTATCTTGAGTAGAAAATTACACAACGAAAGGAGGATACAAAAAAAAACGACTTCACACAAACACCCAGTCACCTTTCTGCCCATCCTTAAACAAAAATAAAGATAACCATTCCCCCCGAAGATGAAAAAACAAAATCCTCATGAGAAAAACCTCTCTAAATAAAAAGAAAGAAGAAATGAAAAGTATGAGACAACCGAGAAAGAAATGATAGATTAGAATCTTTCATTGGAAGAAAATCTGGGAGAAATGATCTTCTGGGCTGGAAGAAAGAGGATGAAAGAGTCATGCTGCGGATGTGCTCTCCGCAGCTGACGGATGGTGAGGGATCTTTAGGTATGTAAGTAGAACTCCTCCGCCTCTTCTCTGGAAAACGGCCGGAGAAAAGTTCTTATTTTTCTCTGGGCGTATTTAGCCTTAATGTCGGTGGAAGAGTGGTGCGCTTTGATTTATATGTATTTGATAAGCCTATTTCCATGTGATATCAAACAATTCTATTGCAATTTTAAAAATTTAGGGTTTTGAGTTAGCGTTTCACTAGAGCCACGCAATTGGCTTTGGCTAGGGGTTCTTAATCTATACCTAAGAAACAATCCGGGAAATCTGTTAATTTTGAATTGTGGTCAGATGACGAGGAAAACTTCTGAGCTGGCATTTGACTCTCAAAGCTTCCGAATCGTAATCAACGTTAATAGACTAAGACCACACAATGTAGTTGTAACGTTCCAAAAATCACTTTACGCATGTCTAGATGATTGAACTCTCAAATATCCGACAAGTTCGGTATATAAAAATATATAAAATTAACAAGTCGATTAAATAAACGTCGAACTGGGACTAAACAATGTGCAATTAGTGACTTATTGCACATTGTATATATATATATATATATATATATATATATATATATATATATATATATATATATATATATATATATATATATATATATATATATATATATATATATATATATATATATATATATATATATATATATATATATATATATATATATATATATATATATATATATATATATATATATATATATATATATATATATATATATATATATATATATATATATATATATATATATATTGTATATATATTGTATATATATTGTATATATATGTATATATATTGTATATATATATATATATATATATATTGTATATATATACATATATATATATATATATATACTACGAGACAATCACCATAGTATTTGTGTAACCAAAGTCAACGACCACATCTGATATGGCCCACCGTCATTCCTGTGTAGGTGTGATGTCATTTGAAATATTAAAGATTTAAGGTACACCAGTCACGCTAAACCCGGCGGATTATTTTTGTCGGACAACAGGAACGAATCTATAACCCTATAATTGTAAGATTTCCAAACACACACCTTGAGAATCGAACCAATTGCCACCAAACTGAGTACTATGATATACCACCTGGGTCATGATTATATTAATAATTTAGGTTCCGAAATCTAATTAACGTTGTACTTTAAAGTAGACTTTGTAACGTAGGCTTTTGTTGACATTTCGAGATGTATTTTTAAGGACCTAGAAAACAACATTCTTAATTCTTATCCATGGTCAGATGAAGAGATGGCAAACACATCCTACTCTCCGAACTTTTACACTATGACCAACGAGATTACTTGAACTTTGAAATACTTAAACAGTTATTTATACTTATACCAGTAACCCTTTAAAAGGAGAATGCTTGGCAGTCCGCGAATATTAAATATTAAATATATGCAATATTGTTATGAATTTATCTTATAATATATTCATAATTAATATATTTAATATTTAAATTGCCAATGCATATTAAACTCAGTATTTTGTATTTTCTTTTAGATTTTTCATATTGACTTTCTCATTTTTGTAGATTGCAAAACTAAGACTTTTAATTAAAGTTACAAAGCATTACATAGAAAGTTTATATGAAATAACAAATTTTTAACTTGAAAAATAACAAATTTGTAAAAATAATTTTTTTTTAACTTGAAATATATTTTAAAATGTATTGTTGTATGTCTAAAAATATTGAATGCAATAATTAAATAGTTTATATTAAGAAAAAAAAATTTTATTCTGAAACTGTCTGTTATTAATAATCATAAATATATATGAATACATCTTGCTAAAAAATATAGTAATATATTTGCTACCTGAATTTGCTGAGTTAAACAAGCTGAATACAATTAACGTAAAACAAAATATCACTCACTAAATTTAAAATTCCCATTTTTTATTTATAAAAAATACATTTGCTTGGAAATATATTTATTGATTATATTATATTTTTAAAAAACAATCTATACATATAAGTATATAGCTAGGTACGTTTATTGTAGTGGGTCGTAGCTCATTTACATAGGTTGGCTACTTAATTTAACGAAAGTGAATACAAAATTAAATAAACAACACAAAATACAATATAATACATTTTTAAAAATTTAAACACACTTTAAACAAATATAAAATTAAAAAAGACAAAAGTAAATAACATAGACAATTGGAATTAGGGTTTTAATCTGTTATTTTGTCAGATGTTTTCGGATAACGTCCCCTCCCGGACTTTTAAAACAGGGATTGCGTAATTATAAAAACAAACATATTCTTGTTTGTGAATCTTGTTCGTGAAATTTTAGGATGGGTGAAATGTTACTAGATTCAATTCATGATGAGTATTTTCGTCTGAATGCATCGTAAATTGTACAGATTAAAAATACATGACCTCAGGTTTCATTTTCTGTTGTGTTACAAAATTTACAGGAAATAATAAGAACATTTATCGAAAACAACTCTTTTAACAAATATACGTGGTTGATTACAACAAATTCGTATAGTATTTCTTTTTATAATCAATACTTATATATAAGAATGGAGTGTCTGTCAGTGGAATCGAACAAAACCCCTCATTTTGAGTTTTCTCCACGAATTAGAATACGCTGATTCCGAAAATCACATTTAAAATTTTTTTGTCTGTCAGTCTGTCTGTCTGTCTGTCTGTCTGTCTGTTTGTCCGGATTTAACTCAAAAACTACTGCACGGATTTTTCTGAAACTTGCACCATGTGAACAAACTTTCTTAGTTTAAAATCTGCACTTTGTTTCATGTGGATATCTGTAACCATTCAAAAGTTATAGAACTTTTTCCATTTTCTCTAACATTACGCCTATGGGAAATTTACATCTCGATCTTCCCTTCATAACATTATTGTTAAAAATCACCTTGGGGCGACCAAAAATATTTTTAGACAATACTGGGATAAACGATTCGTTTTGATTGGCTGATGAGTAAATGTCGCTAGATGAATTAAAAATATCGCCAAATGAATTAAAAATATTGCAAAATGAATTAAATATGTCGCCAAATGAATAAAAAATGTCGCCAGATGAATTAAAAATATCGCCAAATGAATTAAAAATGTCGCCAAATATTGCCAAATGAATTAAATATGTTGTTAAATGAATTAAAAATGTCGCCAGATGAATTAAAAATATCGCCAAATAAATTAAAAATGACGCCAAATATTGCCAAATGAATTAAAAATGTTGCGAAATGAATTAAAAATGTCGCCAGATGAATTAAAAATATCGCCAAAAGAATTAAAAATTTGCCAAATATTGCCAAATAAATTAAAAATGTTGCCAAATGAATTAAAAATGTCGCCCGATGAATTAAAAATATCGCCAAATAAATTTAAAATGTCGCCAAATATTGCCAAATGAATTAAAAATATTGCCAAATAAATTTAAAATGTCGCCAAATATTGCCAAATGAATTAAAAATATTGCCAAATGAATACAAATGTTCTCCAATTGAATAAAAATGTTGCCAAATGAGCTAAAATAGAGGTCCTTTATTTAAAACTATCATCACAATGGCGAAATTAGGGTATAAATAACAAAATTAATGTCGTTAATAAAAACCTCGCCAACTGAAGGAGGAAGATAAACCAGCCCTTTCGACTGACGCCATGTGTATTCATGTTCCAAACAACTTAACTTTATGACAATAGTGCTATTTGTTACGGAGTGGAATATTACTATGATGTTGAAATGGTCCACCCTAAAAGTTTAACTTAAGGTTTTCTATATTTATACCTCCATGTATCTTATTTTTAAATTATCACCTCAAAAACATATTATTAGTATTCAAAAATGAATATTTGATAATTCATTTTTTTATAAGAAATATTATCCGTAAATATTGACCCGTATGAAGTTATGTTGAAAGACGTCTATATAGACTCCGGTCGCCAATTGGCACAAAAGAAGAAAAAAAAACTTCACCAAATACGATACATTATTTCGATTTGGAAGAACGCAATATTTTTACTTTGATATATTATTGCGTCGCCAATATTAAAACTAATGAATGTGCAGTTTACTACAAGGGTTTATTGTCACTAAATGGTTAATTTTTATGCAAAAAATATGCAATTAAAAAAATTCAGGAATATTTATTTCACAAAAAGAAACATTTTACAAAAAAATCAGTTTAAATAGTAGTCGCAATAGCATGTAAAGTCGGGAACATAGAAATAGATTTAAGTATCTCAAAAAATACTCAAACTAATTTAATAAATCTGTATTTGGATAAAATTTATTTTTCACAGTGCACAGAGAGTGATATGCGATGGCTACGCTAACAAGACAAAATCGCGCAGCTCTTATTGCGCAAAGTGACCACGAGCAACGCCGGGCCATATTGCTAGTTATATATATATTTGAAATTAAGTTTTATTCGATTAAATGTAAGTTTTTAATATATTTATAATTTAAAGAATGCCAACGGCACGCATTGTTCCCACGTGGTCACCCTCCGAAGTACTGACCGCTTCCGGTGATTCTTCACATCGGCCAGCGTACGAGAATCGATCAATTCATACCATTCATACCAATCGATCATACCATAAATACATACAATTTTCAGTTTGATTTTAATTCAATTTGTAAACCACATAAGGTAATGTTAAGGGGGTCCGATACCCAAAATTCTCAAAAAAAGTCATTTTTTTTTATATTTAAAAAATAATATTCAAACTTATCTTAATAACTCACAAAAAACTGCTTCAAAAAATTCCTATTACTTTTTTAGTTATGAATGTTTTAATGATGTGTTCCTATAACATAGTTGTATCATATGTAAACTTTAAAAGCAAATATCTCTGTTCGTGTTTTTGAAATTTAATGAACACTAAAAATGCTAAGGCTTTTTTACTATTATACTTAAAATCATAATTGTTATGTGTATAGCAAGATAAATATATTTTAAATAGATGTATGCATTTAGATTTCCAATTTTTACCATAATTTGTTTTTTAAAACCACTTAAAATCGAATTATTTTTTTCGTCAATTTTTTTTTCCAAACTTTCTAATATATTTTATTTTTTAAAGTGATGTATTTGAATCAAAATTTGAATGCATACATATATTTACATATTATTCAAGATCTTAAATAAAAAAAATTGCTTCAAAATATTGAAAAACAAAAAAGGAGTAGGAATTTTAAAATTGTTAAAACATTTACTAAAATTTTAATTTAAAAATAAATGCGCAATTTAAAAAAAAATTGAGCGTCTTAAAATAGTTTTTTATGCATATTTAGAAAGAGAAAAAAAATTGGATTGTACAAGTATAAAAATAAAAAAAAAATGATCGAAGGTATCGGACGTCATCGTAAAACATTTTATCATTGTTCATGGAAATATTCTTTATAGACTAATTTAAGACGAGAAATATATGTTTGTCTAAAATCAATAATCCTGCCTTCAGCAAAATAAAATATCTAAATAACGCACAAAAAAGGACCGTTTTTTATAATATTTTTATGGCACGTATTGAATAAGTAGAATTTATTTTTCTATATCCTTAAAACCTGCCACCCTGAATACGAAATGTGGTATTTACTTTAAGATTATGCATTTTCTGTGGTATTCTTTAAACAATTCATTTTTTCAGTGTTGCTGGTGAAAGTATTGTTCCTTTAAAATTGATGCCAATAGAAATGCACCAAAACTTGAAATTTGACATAAAAAAGAAGTATATATTTTTCCAAAATACGGGAATTTAATATGACTTACATAATATAACCGTTTTTATTCAATTGTTTTCCAACTTCAGAGTTTTATATGTGAGTAGTTTTTATTGCATATAACGCACTTAACGATATGTTTTATTGATAATTTATTTTATGGATTTGCTTTACGCTAATTGCGTTTACAAATTATTCGTTTAAACACATGTTTATCTTTACCGGACATTTACTTACTTTGCAACTTTTACAGTTTTAGCGATAGTAAACTTTAAAAAAAATGCATATTGTATTGTTTCTAAAATATATTTTGGGTTGGTTTATATGATGATTTGGTATTTTGAAGAATTTAAGTAAAACACAGTTTAATAATTTAAACGTTTTCTTTACACTTATACATAATATTAAATAATACATAAATTAGATAGTACTGAAGTAAATATTATTTGTGTTAAATAATAATATACCATGGGTAGTCATATTCTTGAAATGCCAAGATGGTTACAATTTATTTAATAAAGTTTAGTGATTAATTCTCATGTATTAAGTTTACTGATTTACATAAAATATGATAAACAACGTGATAACAATGCAGTCTTTTTCTCAACAAGGCTTCCTATGCTTTAAAGAATAACAATATAAAAAAAATTCAGCAAATTCCATATTGTGTAATACATAAATACTGAATTGCACTTTTTTTTAAATAAAGTTGTATTTTTTATTAACGTCTTTGTGGTTGTATTTTTTTTTAATTTCTGTTATTTTCATATTTATAACTAAAAAAATTATTTATTTATGTTTTATTATGAATTATATTTGCCTGGAAAGAAAACATTACAAACGAGACGCTTTCAAAATGGAGATCCACAAACTCAAGACAATTCCACGATAATGTTTATGACTGTAGGGATGGTTTAACATATCAGCGAATAATAATCACTGAAAGAGTTTTAATTGAAGTTAAAATATTTTCAAATTAGCCCCTACAATGATATATTTATCGATTTAAATTATCGCTGGAATTTACAAATAATTAAATAGCCAATCAAATATTGAATGAATAATCACTTAATTGACGATGACTATATATATTTACACTTTTAAATTGAACTTTATTTTACCTACAAAAGTGTGTTGTCATTTATTTTAAGATGTAATTATTTGTTATATCCTGCTGCCCCTCAGTCTGTTCTATCTTGGCCATTATCTGGCATGCATGGTCTTAAGAAGACTATGGCCACGCTGGCCAGACAATGCTGAACATATTCTATGCAACACTGTTCAAGAAGGTGGTTAAATCTACATACCCTATCAAATTAACGTTGACAATAATGTAATTTGGTTTGACAATTACAATATATTTTTATTATTGCCTTGAGCATTTTGAATTAAAGTGATTATTAAATAATTTCGCCAATTAGATCCATCTAATATAAACCATAGAATATACATATATGTTAACTGTATACATTTATGAGTTACGTTATACATTATACAAAATTCTCTCGAAGGACATAATGTTGGTGTAAACATGATTCAACAGGAAGGATTACAACAACCTATACGATAAAAACACAAATTTATATCTGGTTAAAATATTTGTAATATTATACATAGTTTCATAGAAAAATTATTTGTAAAATATGTTTTATACATAAGTATATTTGAAAATACAATACAAATAATTAAAAAATATTGATAAGTTTCAAACTTTTATAAACACCTGATCTATGCGTTTATCACATTTTAGTTTTTAATTTTTTTATTATTTAAATATTTTTTACACGTGCGTTGTAAAGGCGAATTTTGATTTGCGGTATTTACAACTAACATGTTTTACCAACGTACGAAACACTAAAATGGGTTTGGTTTATTTATGCATGTTTCTTAGAGAATTTATGAATAGACATTGAACGTTTCTAGTAACTCATTTAGTATAAATATTTGCCTGCAAATTTTGAAAAAGTAGCAATTATGTACAATAGGTTTTTTTTAAAACCATTTAAAATTACTTTTGATGACATTTCGATATTTTGTTCAATTTACTTCTATCTTATGGATGCGTAAGGGTTTATCCATGGATTCTTAAAAAAATTGAAAATACTAAGAATTTATTTAAGTGTAAAATTGAGTATTGGTAATGAGTAAAATTTATATATAAGTACTATTTATCCACAAGATGGGCTAAAAAATATTGCATAAAGCATATTGCTTTAAAAAAAACGTTGCGAAGGACCATAACGAGCCTTTAAAACTAAATCAACAGCTTGGAATTAAGCAAAACAATAAACAACAAGTATTTTTTTTGTTCTCTAATCAATTAATGACTGGTTTAAACACAATTTGTTTTGTTAATTCACGTGTTTTAATTATTGAAGATTTTTTTTAAATACATAATTAACTCTAAACAGAAAAAAATATAATCAAATTCCTTCTAAACATTATACATAATATCAATACTATTAACGATAACATTAGTATTGTTTATTAGTTTTGTGCTACCTTACGAAACAGCTGAATGACAATAATTCAGCAGTTTGATGGACATAAAAATAGTTAGAAGATTTGAAATCAAAAGGCTGATGGTTCAATTACAGTCACAATATATCTAAACAATGGCTCATTGACGAAGGTTCGAGATCTGTCCCAAAGAAATTAATCCGGAAACTTTTCGTCGTAAATTTGAATCGTGGTCAAATGACGAGACATCGGAAATAAAGGAGGGATTTTGTTCAGAGCTTCAAACAATCTACCGAAACATTCTCTCGATGGACATAAATATTTCATACCACAGCCAAACACTGACAAATTATTGACTTAAGCCATTACTCCTCTCCGTTATTAGTTTAGGAATTCTTCGACTTTTCGAAAAGAAGTCCCAACTTTGAGATTTGTCGTTACTTTTAGTTCCCCGAAAAGTCTTAAGCACTTAAGATATTCTGTAAAAGGAAACAGGCAGTGGCTTTTATGCAAACAGAATTTTTTATGGGATACATTTTTTGAGGGTTTAGAAGGACATATCTTTAGTATAGGTTTTGGGGATTTTTTTACTCGGTAAAATGGGGTTATATAGCACTCGAATGATATTATAGTTACTTTCCGGATCCATAGCGTTGTAACATGAATTTAAATTATTGTGAATACCCTACTGAAGTTTAAGTAGAGTATATAAGCTATTTAAAAGCTTTAAAAGAAGAAAAATCGAATGTCTTTTGTTTTAAATCAAACTGTACTTTCCATTTTTAAATAAGTTTGACTTTTAAAATAATAAAATCCTACTTTTGACTTGTTTGTGTAAACTATAAATCTCAGAAATATATATGCAAGTAGTAATAACAGAAAGATTGATTTTGCAACGTTTATAATTATTACACGTTTTTGGAAATCATAGCAATTTATTAATGGTTGTAAAAAAATGGTGTAAAAAATTATTTTTTTTGAAAAAATACAGAAAGACAATAAACTTTTCATTTATAAATATAGAAACGGAACTGTGCAATATATTTCTTTATTTATGTATAAAATTTCCATTTAAATAAGACAAAAAATAGTGTGGGTATTCAAAGCGTTTATTATATAAACATATGTTTATATAAGCAAGTAAAGGCCACGATAATATGCATTATTACTCAACAATAGAGCATATATAATTTTGAAAACTAGTGCATGTGCAGTACTGTTTTATAAAATAAGCAATTGAATCACAATTGGGGACCAATATGCCCCATCTTTAACATTTCTATTGCCACAATTCTAAGCAACCCTTTGCAAATGCCACTTTCCTATTCTGTAATCCCTGCAAGGCACGATGAAGGTCAGAACAAACAAGGCAGACGGAAAAAGGGACAGAGCCACGGGCCAAAAAAAGAGTCCCGGACGGATTTTCCGGTCAGTGGCTCCCCGAACACACAGATGGACGGACGGACGTCGGACGGAGAACTTGGTCAATCCTCTTTAGTACTTTTAGAGGAGAGAATTCAAGACGATTACTTGGACCGAACCAAAGACCCGTAAATGGCCTACTGAAGATGCCCCCCACCAAAAAAAGAGAAATAGGTGGAATAAGATGGCAAGAAAATAGAAAGGAAAGAACCAAAAATAGGATGAATGAGAGACAGAAAAAAAATGAGTCAATGAGGTTGGGTTTTGTGTGATTTTTGCTTGTTTCTTTCGCGCGGGGTTATTTGGTGTGAGGCTTGGTTTCTTCTTTTATAGTGTGGACGTCGCGTTACTTTTGCTGTCTCTTTAGTATCGAAAAAGTGCGATCAATAGAAAAGGGTGAGGCTTGTCTGCTGTACTTGTGATGGGTAATTGCGGGACCCGTGTTCGGTGAAATGTTTTTTTTATTTATTTTGTTTATCCTTTTTTTATTGTTCTTAAATAGATATTTTGGCTGGTATACATTTTACTTTAGTTACTTGAATGGCAATTTCTGATATAGATTATATTTGGTGAATAAAGCTATTTTCAGTTTTATCAAAATGTAGTAGATAAGGGAACTTCTTTTCCCTGGACCTATTTTGACATTTTAATTTCTTATTTGCTTATTATTAATTTTTAAACACTAAGAAAGACGTTTTATCAAAATTTACTTATTTATATACTATATAGGTTTTTGAAGTATTTTTGGGTATGTGTAGAAGTGCTCTTAATATAATTTTTATAGAAAAAATATACATACATTAGGAGCAAGGTACAACACTCGTGTTGTACCTTGGACCGCAGTTTTGCATTGTATTAAAATTCAAATCAAAATGAGACTAATTTGATATTTATATTTATTAAACAAATTAGGTTAACAGAAGTCATTGTGAATGCAATACTTGATAGAAGTAACTTAAATTTTTGGCTTTTTTCAGCTTTTGAAATTATATTTGAGTCTTTTCTTCTTATATTTGGTGTTTTGTCAGTTAAAACAAAGGGTTCTCCTATTGTTATATAATTATTTTTCTTGTAACAAAACCTTTCGAATCTTGATTCCTTGTGTGATTTAAGGCGTCTTAAAAACGTCGACTTTGAAATATCCATTTGTTAAGAAGTTCCATATACAATTATTTTTATCTGCAATTAAATCTACTGCCTTCTCAGTATCCTATTTTACAATAAGTTTTCTTTACAATAGTTAATTTTTTCACTCCAATTATAATTCGTGGTATTTTTTCAACTTTTCATTTTTATATAATTCAACAGAATATTTGGTTATATTAATATGTGTTATACCTTGAACCGGTCTAAGATATAACACTTTCACTGCGTTCTAGGTACATCAATCGATCATATTTGAAAAACAGGTATTCAGCGTTTCGGGATTAGTCTAATCATTGTTTCAAATTCATATATATGTAGCTAATAGAATGATTTAAATAATTGTACTATCATTTAATAACGAATCAAAATGTAGTGGTTAGAGAATAATAGTTGTAAAAAGCTAAATACTTACATATGAAATAGGTGAAAAGCATTTTTTTCCTGCAATAAAACTGTGCATCTCTCATCAACTAGAACAACTTTGTCAACTCGATATTCAAATAGTTAAACTACACTGATTTGTTTTAAATTAATTCCACAGGTAGAGCTACAATCACTGTACGTATATGTCCAAGGTACAGCACCTTCCCCTCCGTTATTCAAGGAACTGTACGTATATAAAATATATTCATATTTTAATAATCCAAAAATATAATAGTTTTTAATTATAACTATGTAATTACAAAATAATCCAAAAATATAAATTTAATTTAGAGAAAAAACTTTCTTACTTTACCTTAAAACAATTTATTTAACCTATATTTAAGGCTATGTGTACCTTTTCAAGTATACATGTGTGTTTATATGGCAAAATTTAGAGGGTGTTGTATAATTTACCTCGAGTTCTTAAACTATTATTGTTAAAAAAAACGCAAAGAATACAGAGTAAAATGTCATGTAACTATATCAAATTTACATATTTCTAATATGTACATTCTTTGCGACGCGGTACATATTATTTCTGTTAAATCGAGTTTACCCCGGCAAGACATAAACTGATGTAACAAAAAAAAATATTGTAAACTTTATTTGTCGCTGAAATATCGTTCATAAACAATAAATCATTTCATAATGCTATTAATTTCATCCAAAGCTATTCTCTTCAACATATAAGGTTCCACTATACTTATTGCATAGGACATTCATATATGCCTGGGCAAGATATGCCAGCCACCGCCCTTCGAAGAAGAGACATTGAACGATGGTAATTGTAAAGGGCCACAGAGACGAGTGGGGGATCACTAGATTATGATTATTTCCTTGGGGACTGAGGGGAAAAAAGGTGTTCACTGCCACTGGGTGTGTTCACCCATCTGCCGTATTGATCGCGTGGCACTATGTCGGTGACCTGCGTCTTTCCTAGAAACTTAGTGAATGATCTCTTGCAGATAGACTAATTATATGCGAACTATAAAAATAATAATATTTTTTTTTTCATTTGTAGGTTTGTTATTTATAAAAGTTCAGAGAATATGAGATATATGGTATGAGGCAATGAGGTATACATAAACTTAACACTATTATATATAATACCATGTTTCCATTACCATGGTTAATAAAACCGTTGTGTTAAGTTTAGTGGTGTTACCACATAGTGTTATCTAAATGTTTTGGCTTACCAAACCACATAAATAACAATCATGATTTATTACCTTGCTGTCTATGTATAGTGCGTTTTACTGTTATTATGCAGTATGGTTATTATTAATAATAAAATGTTTTTTATTATCAGCTTATTATTTTTAAAAAATTAAGAACTTGGATTTGTATTTTCAGATCGTGTCTACATTGAAACAATACTTAATTATTTTAAATACAAATAATGCTTAATTATTTTAAATACAAATGATACTTAATTATTTTAAATACAAATAATACTTAATTATTTTAAATACAAATAATACTTAATTATTTTAAATACAAATAATACCTAATTATTTTAAATACTAAAAATACTTAATTATTTTAAATACAAATAATACTTAATTATTTTAAATACAAATAATACTTAATTATTTTAAATACAAATAATATTTAATTACAGTTCTATATATGCGCATTTTTTACTTTGATAAAAATTGAAATAAAATGTTTAAATTTATCATGTCTCATTACTCACACTTCTATCTCATATACCGATCAAATAAACTGGCTTAATTTTTAAATTATACATAGACAATCTTGTTTAAGTGCATTTAAAATATAAAATTAAATTTATAAAGAATCCAAAACAAAAAAATACATTCTTACTGTGTATACGTGTTATATTTATAACTCATCATTTTTCATTATTACGAAAAAAATATTAAATGTTCAGGAATATAAAAATTGCAGCTTTGATACTATAAAACAGATTTTACTGGCACACATGTTACCCTCTTCAAACTAATTTTTGAAATATCAGCCAAAGTGAAAACAAACCCCAGCTTCAAACAACATTTTATTATCATTATATATTTAAACTGTAATCAGTATCGATATAAAAAATTTTATTTGTAGATCAAGAACCCTATAAAAGCATAAACTAAACACTTAAGACACTGAAATCCAGTTAAAGCCAAACTTCGTTAAAATAACAACCACTGGAAAGTTGCTCTTTTATGCGTTGTTACGACTCTTTGGGAACAAGCATCCAATATCTTTATTTTACTACCGTTTAAAGTGTTCACTTTATTTTTTTGTTCTTTCTACCAATAAAGTTGCAGAGGTTAGTACAAACACTCATTACATGTTATATATTGATAATACACATAATATTTATTTTTAAATTTAAACATTTTTGTTTAATGCAACGTTAACTCAGTGGAGGATATAGTTAATAAAAGTGGAAGTTTTTCTTTCTGAGATTTTATAGCTTACACTGCTAAAAACGGACATTTTGGAAGGATTTTGTTTGATATGATAAGTCAACACTCAGTCACCATTATAATGCACTTGTACCGTCGAAAATCTTGGGAACTCTACCTCCTAATTTAGTGCTACGTACAAAAAATATCACCCCATCGTAAAAACTTTTAGATCAAAACAAATTTTAGGACAAATGAATCGTATTTTTAAAAGAAGATTTGTTCTAGTTTAAGGGGGTATACGATAGTTTCACTAATTGTTTTAATTCTGAAGATAATACTATCATTTTTTTACTTACTGAAACAGTCAAACATTTAACAAAAAACTGTTTTATCAATTAAAAAACAAACTTTAAAAAATACCTTGTTTTATATAAGTCAAGAAAATATTTTTTGGAAAACTTTAATTTTGCATTTTTATAAACAGAAGAATGTAGTTAACAAACTGTCTTTACATATTTGTGTTGTTTGCTTAACAATATTTTTTTTGGAAAAATAAATCCCTAATTTTGCTGTTCAAATCTAATCCATACATTAATAATGTCTAAAGACAAATTAAACTAATATGGTTGAAACTACAATGTAGAAATGTTGAAGCAGTTAACTTTGAATGGATCTGAACTCAGTTCGAATTTGATGAAAGCTAAAAATGTCATCACTAAGATACATGAGTTTAAAATTATATATTCAGACAATTTTATAAGAAAACTTAATATTGAAATAATAATTACTTGTGATTAACATATAAATATAATTTTCCTGTCGTTTGATTTAAAATAAAATTAACTATTTTTTAGCAATAAAAATAATGTTAGGTATTTTAATTATTTTGTGTTTCATACCCCCTTAAGTCCATGGAATAAATAGCATTTTTACAAACCCAGATTCAAATAAAAACAACAGAATAAACGTCACCAATCACCTCTACTTACTTAAACCAGTAAAGAATACTTGATTTCATTTCCTTATATTTTGTCCTTCAAAATGTCTCGCTATTGAATAAATAACTTCGAAGACAAAGAAATACTTAAGGGGTGATCATAAATTATATGAATGCATATAAATAATTTAGTATGTCTGCAATAATTAAAGGGCACTCAATTAATTAAAAATGTAATAATATGTAATATTAGTATAAACATGCATATAGCTTGTTGGAATATGTTGAAGTATGTGTCATTTTTTTTCTCTCACTGCATTGACATACATTGGTAATTAAATTCAAAAACTAATTAATAATTTTCAATTTAAATAAAACAATGGTAGATTTTTCAAACGCCCAACATTAACTAATTTATTTAAAATAAAATATTATATTTACAATTCAAAGTAAGATATTATGTAATTTTATGTAACACTTGTATAAAACTTTATATCGATAACCTACAATTTTATTTGGCTTTTTTTAAAGCTAACGTTTGATTATGGCATATTCATGTTTATTTTTTAGATATATTAATTAATAGTTTCCTTATTATTTCTTTCGAAAATATAAATAATATATATGTTATAATTTACCGGTGTTTTATTTTATTTTTCTTACATTTTACTGGAATTTTTTTAATTTTTTGTTACTTGTTATAAAGTCTAATATTTACAGTTTTTAATATATACTTTGTATAATATTAAAAATACTTAAAAATTAACTTTCATTACACTATTTTTTTAAATGTTTATTTAGACGTAAAAAATCTCTAAATGAAAAAAAAAACTTAGATATTTAACATATTTTTTGTGACTATGTGTAACTGCTGCGTGTATCTTGTGGATATACAGTATCTATTTATAAATTTTCGGTCTTTTATTCGCAAAAGAATTAGGCCTTTTGCGACCTACATACACACAGCTTTCTTTTATTATTATATATACTCTTTAAGAGTGAAATACTTTCTCCAACTATATAATCAGTTTAGTTGCATAACAAAATTAAACCATTAATTATATTTTTTTAATATCTTCTCAGATACACTTTAGCGAAGCAAATATAAAAATTGCACAATGCGTTAAAACCGTTAATTATAACTCATTGTGCGACTTATAAAATAAGAAACATTTCACTGGCATATTTTAAGAAGCATCTTAATATGGAATGCATCAGAACAAAACAATTTCGAATTTAAAAATAAATCAAACTTTATTAATTATCCAGAGTAAATGAAAATGGCACAGATAGAGAGAAATTTAAATATTTTTTTCAAAGTACATTGTCAGATAAACATGCGATTAATAAACATGCATTCATTTTTCAATACGGACTCCATGCAGATTTGAATAAAAAATCCATCTCTTTTTAACTCATTGTGAAAAAAAGAACTTCTTAAAAACGTGTAAGGAATACAGAGAATAAAGGAAGATCCGAAGAAAAACACATTTTCTTTCTGCGCCGTTAATGACTGAAAAGAAAATAGCGATTATGCCAGTTCAGTGGATAGCTCGTCTATCCATCATCCACTTAAACGGCTTAAATGAACCTCGGTAATGAACCCGGGACGATTAAATTCATCTGTTTGAGTGCTGAGAAACATAAAGGAAGGAACCGGGACCGAGAAATTAGTGTAGTTAGTAATTACGAAAGCTCAAGTTGAAAATTTTCATTATAGGAATATTAATGTAATTGAAGCGGTGTTGCTTTCTTGTGAAAGTGGGGTGTTTTTTTTGTGTCATAATTGCTGGGGGGCTAAAGGGAATTTGATAGGTTTTTGAAAAACAAAAACTGGTCTTGTGATCTTCAATGAATATTAATGATGCACCAATCATTAAAAATTCCACTAATAAGTATTACACTTTCAGTTTTTCGTAACTTGTTTTTTTCAATGCAGAATTATTAGGAGATTTAACAAGAGTTTTTATCAAAACGTTTAAAGAGGTTTCTTTATGAAAAGAAATAACAAGAATTTGAAAAATCAATATTTCTATTTATAATTTGGCGTTGATTTTTATTCAAACAATTTTAGTATTCTCAAAATATGATACATATCAAATAGTAGTAAACCTTTAATTAATAATATTATAAAGAATAATGTATTATATTGCAAAATCATAATATTAACCTAATTAAGTGTAATTAATTTTACTAAATGTAAAAAACACGAGACATATTTTAACTAATGTTCTGTTTAAACTGTGTACTATATTTCTTAAAATTATATCTGATTCATTGAAAAAATTTCGCATTGTTATTTGAGCACACTATTAATGTACGTCAACAATATTCAAAAACTCGTAATTCAAATGGTTTCTTTGAATGTCCATTCTAGGTATTTTATGAGCATACTAAATACATTTCTTAGAATATTTTGTATTATTTAATATGTTTAAAAATATCTTAAGAAATACAAAAAATACATGATTTTAAATTAATAAAAGATAAATGTATTATGTAATCGGAATATAATTTAAATTTTAATGTTAATAAATTAAAAATAATTAATTTAGGCAAGAAATTGTTACGAACAGTTTGATTTATAGCAGTTAGATATAAATTGTTTAACGCACCTATTAACGTTTTTTAACTATTGTCAGCATTATAAATAAAAAAAAATTGCAAACCAACTTTTTTTTTTCAAAAGGTAATTCATTTAGTTTTAATACTTACGTGCATAACCTGTTTTATATCTCACCAAGACATTAGGTAAAAAATTGTTTTAATTGAAATTTTTGTGATTTTTCTTTTATAATGGTTTGCAAAATACAAACACATTAAATAAAAACTTAAGAAAAAACTAAATGAGAAAAAAAGTTAGTAGCATAGATATTTCAGCCATAGTTAATAGTAGCATAGTTAAGTCATAAAAAAATAATAGAATAACAATTTTTATTAAAGCATAGTATTACATAAAGAATATAAATGATTTTTCAATTACTAATAAATATCCTTTTTAATATGTATAAAAACAGTTTATAAATACTTCCCTATTTTAATTTTATAACATATTTTTTAATAATGCACTTCTAATATTTATTTATTTTACAAAAAGAAACTTTTGGAAATTTGAGTGTTACCAACCTAAACATTAATTAACCGAACTGGCGTTTCATTAACTTTTTTACAATCACATCAGAGAAAAACTTATTTTCAGTTAACGCCATCTAGTGATAAAGTACAGAAACATGTTATCAAATCATAACTTTATTTTGAACAGGCAGTTTTTTTTTATTGTATGGATTATTTCTTGTAAAAATGTTAACTGAAATTATATTTCATTCATACTTATATAAACATATTATTTTAAATCATTTAATTGATTAAATGAAGTAATTTTAAATTGTGAAAAAGAAATCTAAAATTATTTATTTGAATATTGGCTCTTAGAAAATAGTTGGGAATCAAATCAAGATGTAATGTTTGTATAATGTTAATTAGTTACTAAGATATTGTAATTGTTAAAATAGATATCAAGAATATACTGATTTTTTCTAATCTTCAATTTACGTTTTAACCTTAAAATGATGACATCTTTGATTACTTTCTATTTGTTGTATATGTTAATAATGATGATTCCTGTTTATAATTATGAAAATAAAGCCAGATTTAAAAGTCACAATTTTGAATGAAACATATTTTTTCAGTAAATGTGTTGCATGAGTATTGGGTTACATTAAAAGAATATAAATCTATATCTAACTTCACTTCTCCACTTATGAGAAAGCTATTTTATCTCTAATCCGAGATAAAAAAAAATCTCAAATAATTGGTATATATACATATTAATAAATATTTATTTATATAAAAAAATAACAATTTTTTTTAATGCATCATATTTGTTAGTACATATTTGTTAAACTTTTTTAATATTGCTCATTTGTTTTTTCTGAAAAACAAAATCTTTGTAATCGAGTACACTATGTAGAAAAACGCAATATATAATTTAATTTTTAAGATATTATTCACATTACAATTTAACTGTAGGTGCAAAACCCATCACGGGTTCAAATATAATCATTGCAATGTATTAATTTTTAGCAACTGCATTATTACATTTCTTAAATAAAGTCAAACATATTTTCTAAAATGTATTATTGTCTTTTTTGTGGTGAATTAAAAACTATTTTCAAAATTAAATGTAGTAAATATATTCCAGCATAATCATCTACCCTTTCCAACCAAATGTAGATAAAATGTTTTTTCTAAGTACATGTAGCTCAATATCAATTCATATGGATTTCATAAAAGTGATGTCATAAAGTGAACTATGAATCGATACATTAATTCACTTAAACTCATACCAAACATAAATGCGCGATGAAAAAAATGGAGTCTAAAAATAATCGATACGAAATCCAAATCCTTTTTAGACCCGAATTACTTTTTTCTTCGCACAAACCCACCCAGTTCCTTCCCTTCAAATCCAAAAATCCATTCACTAAGAAAGAGAGAAGCAAGCAAAAAAAAAGCCGTGTCGATATTATTTTTTATTATATGTATAGGTATTTTTTTATAAAGGACATTTTTTTAAAAAAAACAGAAAAAAAAGCAGAGGACGAAGTGAGAGCTACTCAATATAAGTGGCCATTTATATCCATTTGGCTCTGCCTTGGCGTTATGAGGCAAAACGTGTGCTGTATCACAAAAGACAAAGGACGTCCGCTGGCGAGATTTCGAGAAAATGTTGGTTTGGCTCCATTACGTTAAATGCAAAATCCCCTTCCATTTCGCCTTTTTCTCTACTTGGCATCTGGAAAAAAGGAATTTTCCGCCATTTTATTTTATTTTATTCTCCCTTTTGATATTTGCCAGAAACTTCACTGAGCGCACCTACTTCTTTCGTTTCCCAGATATGGAGAGACCGTGTCTTTTTGCAAATAAATTCCTTTCCTGGATATTTTCAAAATGACAATGGGCATCCCTGTGTGGTGTGGGGTTTCGAGATCAGATAGCAATGCTGAGTGGGCTGCTTTGCGGTAGGGGAAAGTGGGACTTTTTATGTTCGATATGCCTTTGTTGATAAGAAACGTTGATATGTTCGGACTAAAGTTATTCTGAGAAAATGGCTGTCATTAGTATAGGAATGAAAATGTCTATTAATTTCAATATGTACATTTATCTTTAGATTTTTCATAGATTTCTTAATTGGGAATATGATTTTAGTTTTATATTTTTGTTTTTGAATTACCATCTAGACTATGCTTTTATATTTAGAAAAAAAAAATATTACTTCCTTTTGACCTTTTTTGTACTGTTAATTACTACTGTGATTTCCAGATTAAATATTAGTGTTACCATATTTTTAGCTAAAAAATATTTTTGCAAAGTTCAATTTATAACTTTCGAAATATAAAATACATTTCATAAATGAATATAATTCAGAAATTTTTAAAACTTTCGACTAATTAATTACCGAGTAGTACAGCCAGCTAATTGTGATAGAAAAATATATCTGAGATGTTTTAACTTGAACTATTTGTTAACTGATTAATTGTGAATCTAAATTATCTTAAATCATATTTACATCTCTATATCCAGATGCCTGGTAAGTTATTCCTTACCTTGTTTCCATGCACATTAATACAACTTGTTAAATTGATGAATGCCTTACCTAGGTATTTAAATTTTAATTAAGGGGGTCCGATACCTTTGACATTTTTTTTTTATTTTTATACTTGTACAATCCAATTTTTTTTCACTTTCTAAATATGCATAAAAAACCATTTTAATACGCTCATTTTTTTTTTAAATTGCACATTTATTTTTAAATTAAAATTTTAGTAAATTTTTTAGTTCTAAATTTTAAAATTCCTACTCCTTTTTTGTTTTTCAATATTTTGAAGCAATTTTTTTATTTAAGATCTTGAATAATATGTAAATAGATGTATGCATTCAAATTTTGATTCAGATACATCACTTTAAAAAAATAAAATATATTATAAATTTTGGAAAAAAAATTGACGAAAAAAAATAAAATTCCATTTTAAGTGGTTTTAGAAAACAAATTATGGTAAAAATAGGAAAGCTGAATGCATACATCTATTTAAAATATATTTATCTTGCTATACACATAAAAATTATGATTTTAAGTATAATAGTAAAAAAGCCTTAGCATTTTTAGTGTTCATTAAATTTCAAAACCACAAACAGAGATATTTGCTTTTAAAGTTTACATATAGCGATACAACTATGTTATAGGAACACATCATTAATATAGTGTCTCTTTAAAACATTCATAACTAAAAAAGTAATAGGAATTTGTTGAAGCAGTTTTTTGTGAGTTATTAAGATAAGTTTGAATATTATTTTTTAAATATAAAAAAAAATGACTTTTTTTGCGAATTTTGGGTATCGGACCCCCTTAAGTTAGATATTTTCAGTTTTATTTGCTATCGACTTAACATGAAAATAATTTTGGGCCCCATGCGGTACTAGGGTCAGAGGGCAAATGGATAAATAACCAACCTGGTTGACGCTGATCACCGTCCTCCTACACGATGATACGTCATTTATCCCCATAGACTGTTTCCCGTGGAATTATGAGATCGGAAACTTCCTGCAGCCAAGGGCGACATTTCCCTCATCGCGGAACAAATAGGGGGAACAGGATTAATAAATAACAAAATGAGCGTGTAATACTTTTCTCTATACAATGGTAGGTCATTTATCCAAAAATCCATATGCTACGTAGTGATTATATATTGTAGTAAAGTTATACCCCATAAGGTCAGTATACGGCCTTATCAACACCACCTAAACTAGGCAGTCTAGGTGGTGTTGGCCTTACGCGGTGAAAGGGCAGCATACGGAATAGGATAATAATTGGTATGGTCGACGCTGTTCACCATTATCTTCATTATAGTATTACATTTATCCCCATATAATGATTTCATGTAAAGTTATATGAGCGGAAGTGTATACTGCAGCAAAGCTCTATATCACCCTCTTAACCCTTACCCCATCTATTTAAATGTTTTAGGGGAGAATGATAAAAATCGGCCGGTAGTAAAAGTATACCCCGGCTCATTTTCTTCTATACGATAGCATATCATTTATACCCATTGGATAATTCTAATATACCCCACGTGGTGTTATAAGGATTTGAAAGGTGTCGTTTTTTAGTGTACGACTCAGTGCGGAGACGTCCTCTATATTGATTTTATAGACATATATACGTCAAAAGTTTGAAAATATATTGATTTAGGTTTTAAAGTATATGGTCAATACTATACGTTAGACACTTGTATTCCTTATACATTTCAAATATACTAAACGTTGACATTAAAATTGAAGTTATTTTATAATATCTAGAACATATATTTTTATGTTATAGATATAATATTTGAGTTTTTAATAGCATCTTTTACAATTTGTTTCATGTCAACATTTGATGTACAATTCTTGTTTACCAAATTATTTTTTAAATGTTTGAATGTTTATTTTTTAACTCAATACAATATAATATATTTGTAACATATTTTATCTTTGAGGGACAAATTATTTCGTTTAACAAATATTTTTTCGACAATCTTTTTTAACGCTTGACATCGTTGTTTAAATTGAAATAATCCACTGGGACTTATGTTATTTACCAATATCATCTTAACTCTAATGGTAATATAAAACTTGAAAAAATGTATAGATATGTTTCTTAATATTTATATAACAATTCTCGTTTTTCTCACTTCTGTAAAATAAGAAATGTGTGTTATTCATATTCCAATCAATAAATCTAATCAAGCTCGCCCCACACAAAACACTGCATTTTTGATGACATAATACTTTACATCCCATTCAGACTCATGAGAATTTTTAACGAATGACACAATATATCGTTATTCATGAGATTTATTCCGGTTTGTTAGGAACAGCAAACAGTAACGAATTACACGAGGTAAAAATAAACCCTAGTTAATAATGAAACGGGGGTGCGGGGGAGGGGGGGGGATAAAGCAATATTACCCCTTACTTCTATCTGTTTCGAAACGAATTGGCCCGGAAGGTCGCCAACTCGCCTTCATTAAGGCGGGATGTAAGAAAAAGCAATGTCTCAATCTTTTGGTTTTTCATTTGGCGTCGGTGGCATGGCGAAATGAACCAAAAGTAATATGGCGGAGGTGCTCGAATAGGGGCACTAAGTTCTCTTAAATAAATCATGATGTTTTTACTTCAGTTTCTGTAGAGGTTAATCAATAAGCTCTCCTCGATGGATGTTTCAATTACTTACGAATCGTACGCTGAGTATACATTTAATAAGTGTGGACAAATAAATATAGATGTTATTATGTTTCCTTTAAACAAATAAAACATTTAAATTTAATAAAAAAAACATGTGGATGCATTGAATTTATAAATACTAAATTAATTAGAAGTCTTACTTAATCATAAAATTATTTTAATTTCATAATCATTTAATTAATGAAACATTTATAATTAGTTAAAAAATATGCGGTTCCGTTGAATTTATAAATAGTAAACTAATTATAAGTTTTTAATAATCTTTATTAAATATCAAATATATAAATTAAAAAAAAAGTAATTTTTGCTATAAAAATCAACTACTAGTATACATTTATATATTTGTTTTATTTGTATAAAGTATGTATATATATATATTTGAGATGACTGATTTTTAAAATTATAGTAAACTTATTACCATCAATTACTTTCGAAAACTCTGATAATGTTATACAAATAATTATTACAAGTACTATCTTTTTAGTCACATATAGCAAGAATTTTAAATGTGCTTCATATTAAAATATAATTAATAATAATATAGAATATATGTAAAGATACAAACGGAATATTTTGAAATTTAAGAATATACATCCGATAAGATAAATTAATTTTGCTTAAATTGTTTCGATTGGGTATTTTATTATTGACAGGAATAAACTAAATGCTGAATTCAAAAATCATGAGTTAATATAGCAGTCTTCGCAGATTTGATAACTCGTGAATCGTCTTTAACATGCCAATTTGTGACATTTGAATTGTGTAAAACTTAGAAAAGCAGTTAAATTAACATTAATAAATAGATATTTCATCTATCAATAAATTTAGGAATTTAAACTTTTCACGTTAAACATCTTTATTTCGGTCAGTAAGGGCTCGCTTGCTGAGACAGCATGTAACTGAAACTAATACCAATAATAACGCTTATATATTTTCAACCGTACTACCATCGATGATTAGTTTGGTACTATTTTATACAGAAAATGCAATTACAAGGTCGTCGATTCAACCTATTTTTTTGTTTCAATAAATAAAAATAATAATAATATTTTTTGTTCAGTATACTTGTAATTTTTTCACAACATTTCAATTTCAATGAAAAGTGTCTGATAGTGTCAACAAATTTACCAAGATTGATGTCATATTTAAGCATATAATGTTTTATGTCATTAAAGAAAAATGTAATAGTTTAGTTACGATAAATATGATTTTGCAGACTTCACTTTAAAATATGAAAAAATACCTTCTTTTCAGAAATATCCATTGTTATGTGTTTCTAAACATTAAATAACTAATACATTTTGTAGAATTCAGTCTGATTTTAAAACTTTTATTTAATTAAAATAATAAGGAATATTTTTTTATTATTTTTGTAGTGTATTCATAACGTTAAAGTAAAATATTCAATTTTATATAAACATATCAAAAACACAAGATAACAAAGATAAAACATTCAAAACTACATTATAATGTCCCTGCCTAGCATTATTATGATACATTAAATCGAATTAAAATCACTTGAGGTTACTATATTTCAATAATTTATCTTCTGAAGCATGACAAAGCAAATGTTTTACTTACTAATATAACACAGATTATACCCAAAAAATTATCTATTGGTTCGCATACCGTTTATTTACCAATACAAAACTTGGACCCATTCATGAAAACTAAGATCTTACATTTGCTCCAAAGAGAGATTTCAGAGATACGATTACAGAATAGAAAAGTAGTAATAAAAACGAGCGAACATAAGCATGCTTAGCTGCTTGTGTTTTGCCCATTCACATTTTTATTTATGTTACTAAGATGATGCGATTATAAGACATTTACTTCACAGTTATTTCCCAGATAAGATTTCACTGATGGAGAAATGTTATTTAATATCGTTGGGGATTCGAGAAACTCATACATTTCTCATTCTTACATACGTACAGATCGCCTTCATGGGGGCATTTACGAGATCATAAATGCTACTGCGAGATCATATTTCTCATGTCCAACCGCAAAAAAATGGCAGGGGAAGGTTTTATGTAAGTAGGAATTAATGTGATTAATTTCTATGGCGTATTTTTGTTTCTCATTTATGATATTTTGTGGAATTCCATTAAGAATGAGCTTAATGCTATTGTTGTGTGTTTTCTTGTGTATTTTGTAATGAAGTTTGTTTTAAATGTATTTCAGTATAGAACATTTTATTTTCTGTAAATTCGAAAAAAGGTGTTTTTAAATTAGATTTCTTTGAAAGTTATACTGTCTAATATAACGTTTCTTAAAACTTATAAAATAAATCCTAGTGAATTCCCAATTTACCTTAGAAGGCAAAACAATCGGGATAATATCATTATTAAAATAATATTGTAGTGGATATATTCTTAGTTATTATTGTTGTTCTTTGAATTGTTTTTAATGTATCACTCTTTAATTGTGTATTTTTAATAAAAAATAAAAACAAAAAAAGTTTAAATTATTAACGCACAAATTGATAATATTAATTTTAATTTTACAATTTTACTGTATACAAAAACAATATTATATATTAAATCTTATTGTTTGTAATTTAAAAAAATAATTACTAACTAACACATTATTACTAATTGTTGTTTATATATTCAATAGCAATATATTTTAGTTAAGTTATACGGGGTAACAATGTCAACTGAAATATAATTTTTTTAATTTACAGTCGGAGGTTTATAATAAAAATGTAGTTCTATAGTAAACATGTAGCTCTATTAAATTTAATTTAAACATTTAAAATTATGTGTATTATTTTCAGAAATTCTACCATTTTATTGTTAATTTCTAATTTGTAAAGAATTATATTTTCAAAAAATCAATATTATAGTATACTTAACTAGATAACATAACTAGATACCTAACTATATACGTAACTATATTCACGTAACTAGATAACATAACTAGATACATAACTATATACGTAACTATATACGTAACTATATACGTAACTATATACGTAACTATTTATACGTAACTAGATAACATAACCAGATATGTAATTACATATGCGTAACTAGATATACGAAACTAGATTTCAATGTTATGAAATACTTGCATAATGTTTCAAATCTAGTTGCGTTCCTGTTTTTATTAGATAAATGCGATTGGATATTTGTAATCGATCACATAATGTTCATTTTTAATATCTATTTGGTAAAAGTCTTATCCCGATTATGCCTCAAAAATTCTAAATGAGAAACTCTAGCCTTATATTTATCGTTCTATCACAAAAAAAAAGTGTCGTAGAAGGCAGATATTTTATCGACAAGAACATCGTGTTTCCCTTTTTTTTCGAATTTCAGGCTCTATTGAATCCCCCTCAGAAAATGGCCCAAGACAAAAAGTGAAGAAAAAAAATCGATACAAATTCGGTATAAAAATCTCCTAGAACGATCTTCCCCCCATTAACAAAGTGTATCGACTTAGCTATCGCTTTCCCGTACACACTCTCCCATCGGAAGAGCTAATGGTAAAGCCCCGATCTAACAGTTACTGAAAATGAAACTTTAATCAAGGGAGAGAAGAACAGCACAGAAGGATAAGAGCCGGGGATAAGATGGGTAAAAAATAAGGTATATATAATGTTATCACACCCGGTCCTTCCCGTTCGGGTTAGTGCGTAGTTTCATCACTGTCGTCTTGCATGTTGCGTAATTGGCGAACCGAAAAGCGAGCTCGGATAAAAAATATAAATATCTAGGAGGTCTTGTTTGAGGGCAGGAAGGAAGTTGTGCTGCACTTTCCGAAATAAGCCAAGCAAGATGTTTGGCCTTTTTCAATAAAGTACGTTGCCTCCCTTGCAATTTTGTTGTTTTTTGTCGATGAATAATAGATTAGAGACAACGAAGAGAATAATTCAATGCAGGATCTTGATAAGTGTATTCTTTAAAAGGTTAGAGGATTTTTGCACTTGGGGTAAATTCGTAATGTGTGTTCCGCTGCTTCGGAATTGCCGGCATCGATTTTGTTGAATCATTATATCTTCTTCGGAGATCGTTATGAAGATATATATTCCTTTTAGCAGAGATCACGCGTATTTTTTGTTATATTGTTAGAGCGTCTTATGCTGCAATATGTCTAAGTTATATACTTACATTCTCTAATATATGCATTTTGTAAAATCATATTTGAAAGAAAGTCAAAAAAAATATTTAGATTTAAATTTATTTTTGTAAGTAACACATACATAAAAATATAATAGATCAATCGTAATAAAGGAAGCACAATTTAAAAATTGTATATATTTCTAACAAACATTTGGATTTTCTCTGAAGAAATATTTCAATATAATACACATTGTTAATTTCAAAACTGTATTATTTTTATGTAAAATCTTTAATACATTTTTTAAATGAAGTGGAAAACAAATCAATAAGTTTCTCATAAAACAAATTTATACAATGTTAATTAGTTAATTCAATTTGATCATTGAACAAACATGAAAATTATGTAACTGTAATTCACAGATCCCTCATTGCTTAAAAATATAGAAGGTATAAAAGTATGTTATCAAATGTATGTTACTTAATTTATGAAAAATATATGAAAGTGAACTGTTATAAAAGCCGTTTTTATCATCAAATACAATTGTTTACAACTAACAGCATTTTAAAATACAACATTTTTTATAGTATATAATTTCCTGATTATTCCCTAACGAAGTTCCATTATTTTTAAAACCGTTACTTTTCAAAACACTCACTCATGTATAGTTAACATTATTATTTGTATTATACTGTAACATAATAGTATATATAATTGGTAATGGTAATAGCACAAACGTATATGTACATGGAAGTAAATATAAGGCTTATCAAAACCTTTGTGCACTGGTAAGGTTATAATATTTATATTACAAAATTTTATATTATAAAAAAAAAGTCACAATGGTTCAGTTTAATATAGTGGATACACAAAACTCATTTTACAAGAAATAGTATAATTATAGGTTTAATAGCTGTCGAAAAATATTTCCATATTTGTGAAATAAATACATTTATGGAAAATATTTCTGGATGTTTAACAACATGTTATGTGAAAAGATCCTGCTATTTTTATATGTGCACAATTTTTAAATGTAAAAAAAAAATCAAAATCAATTGAAACAATATTAATAGGAGATAACTAGTTTTAGGAAGGAAATTCGACAAGTAGACTTAAACTAAAATATTCTCCTAACTTTTTTCTGTGTGTTTTGTATTTATCATAATAATGAAAACTGACATGATACTTTTATAAGTCAGTTCTAGGAAATATATGCCATAGGAG
This sequence comes from Troglohyphantes excavatus, assembly GCA_963932185.1. Classification (NCBI taxonomy): domain Eukaryota; kingdom Metazoa; phylum Arthropoda; class Arachnida; order Araneae; family Linyphiidae; genus Troglohyphantes; species Troglohyphantes excavatus. The sequence goes on along the minus strand of OZ010668.1, from coordinate 62,898,513 downwards.
AAGGTCAGTGTTAATAACACATTTTATTTCACAAACAATAAATAGTTAGTTCAATATGAAGTGTATACAATATTGAACTATAGTTAGAATAGTTTAAAATATGAGTATCTCCATCTGACATATAATCGCTAACCAAATCCATCGAACCCATCAATCCAGCATATTTACTGAATATAAAAACACGTAACACTGGCCAGCCCAAACTAGACCTATTTAATATAGAATGTGCAGACTATGTAACTAATACACTAATAACAATACAAAACTAAGACGCGGGGACAAGAAAGATTGGTAAAGGGAGGATCGAGAAGGGGGGGACGGAGGGGAGGGTCTCCATCCGAGATCAGCCTAAGCCAATAAGACCTTTACTCGGCCCTCTGAAAGCTAATCAATAATCGTAGCCGACCGTTTTCTTACCGTGTGCCAGCTTTGCTTTGCCCTCGTATATACCCTCATGTGACTGTGGGCCTTAGTAAAAATCCTCAATCCACCCCCTCCCCTTTGGTATTGTATTGGGCCTCTAATCTAAGGATTGGGGTTGGCCGAAAAATCGGCTTACTTATTTTTATTTATTAGCGATGTTTCGTTCTAATGGTATAATGGAAACGGGATTATCGTTTTAAAAATTTAGGATTTTTAGGGATTTTTTATTTATTTGTTTTTTGTGAAATTTGTGCAATAAATTGTGTTTGCTGTGTTATGGTTGTTTGAGTGCCGGTGTGTTTGATTGTGATAATAGATAATATTTTTTTTTATAAAACATTTTTGTTTGATATAAAGTTTATACGAATTTAACGATTGTAGTTGTGATAATATTATAACACGCATTTCTAATGTTTCGTATTAAAATTTCAGTACTTCAAGTTGACTGTAATTCAGATCTTAAATTTTAACAAAACCTATAAACTTATTTAGGAATAAAAACCATATAATTGTTTAATGCCTAAAAAGGTACAAATCAATTATCATTTATATATATATATATATATATATATATATATATATATATATATATATATATATATATATATATATATATATATATATATATATATATAGCTGACAGTAAGGCAAACACTATTAATATAGTTAATACTATTGGAAATATTATTCTGAGAACATTTTATTGGTACTTACAGTTATTTGGATAAATAAATAGTTATGCATTGCATTTAAAAGTGTAAGATGTAACAATATATCATATAAAATTATAACATGTATATTTATATATTATAGTATTAATATATTATACCACTAAGGTAATATTTCTTTTTGAGAGTAATGGTTATTCGATTGGCCTGTAACAATTATAAACTGTAGGAAAATTCCGATTTCTGTAAAAACGGAATTTTAATAATGTGTTGTAGTAACAACGATTTTTTTTCATTTAAATGAGTTTAATAGCTGACAATGAGTGAGCAAAATTTATAAAATTAGGCTTCAGATAAAACATGTAAAATTTCAAAAATATTTTGCATTATCATGATCTCAAAGATAAAATATACACTGTTAAAAATATGTAATCGAAAATAAGTAAATTGTACTCATTTTTACTACATTCGATGATTTTGAAAAAGACACGTGGTCAAACATAAGTACAATGAGTAAAAATGAGTACGGTTACTTAAATTATAATATAAATTATAATTTAAAAAAATACAGTTACTCATATTTAAGTATATTTTTTACAGTGTATTGTTTAAACCGGATTCAAAATGTGCTTATGACTGATAGAAGTTATTAAATAATAAAAATAACTTTTTTGTGTTGATCTATTAGAGCACGTAATTTATTCTTACGTTTTATTTACGTCTTATTTAAATAATTACGTCTATTTAAATAAAATAGCGGGAAAAATAAAAACTTAATACGTAAATTTTAAAACTTTGATCAGCACATTAAAACTAAAATAAATAAATGGAAATGTAATAGGTTTTTATTTAACTAAAAATTGACATCTTATAGAACAATTCAAAAATCTTTTAGATTACCAATATTTTAAGATACAATTATAATTTAAAAAAATGCAGTTACTCATTTTTAAGTATATTTTTTTCAGTGTATTTTTTAAACCGGATTCAAAAATTGTTTATGACTGATAGAAGTTACCAAATAATAACAAAACATATTTTGTGTTTATCTATTAGAGCATGTAATTTATACGTTTTACTTAAATAAAATAGTGGGAAAAATAAAAACTTAATACGTAAATTTTAAAACTGTGATTAGCACATTAAAAATAAAAAAATAATAAAGGGAACTGTAATATGTTTAATTTAACTAAAAATTGACATCTTATAGAACAATTCAAAAATCTATTAGATTACCAATAATTTAAAATGACTTTTTAACAAACCGATAAAAGTGAAGTTTCGCAAACTTCGAAATATCCCATTAAAGAAATAACAATAGAAATCCTATTACAGCGCTCTTTAATCACCCTCTTCTCCCTACATCCATCGGGTATCTCCTCAAGACAAACCAATTCAACCTCTCATCGATTCCGAAGTGATATTGCAAGGGGGTCTTCAACTGGGAGAAAAAAGAAGGAACTTTCCTACTCTAAAGTTAAATTTATATATAGAAAAAAAAAGGGAAATCAAACTGAGACAAATTGAATCGTACTATCACTTCACCAGTGGACTGCAGGGGATGTGCTGCCAATACTGGCGATCAATTCACAAATTGGCTTCTTTAAGTATTTTATTAATTTATTCTGAATTATTATTAAATAACGTTATATTAATGTAGATGCATTGCTTCGATTTTTACTCATAATTGATTCCATACAGGGGCAGTTTGAAAACATATCGGGATATACTGTTTAAAATCAAAACTTGAAGGTCCATGTGGTTGTTCTTCCATATGGTTATTTCTTAAAAAGTTGGAAAGCATATCTTTAATAGAATGATAACTCTTCAAAATTTAACTACACCTTAATTTTTTTAATGCTTTCAGGAAATACTAATATAATGCTAGTATAGAAATTAATTTAATTATTAATTAATTTCTATTATTATTTATTAGTATTTCCTGAAAGCATTAAAAATTTTAAGGTGAAGTTCAATTTTGAAGTGTTATTATTCTATTAAAGATATGTTTATCAACTTTTTTTGTACAAAAGCTTTACATTCATGTCTTTGAAAATGTGTATAAGTTGTCGTGATTGGTCACTATTTCTGGTGTTTTCCACATATTAGTATCCATTATTAAACAACACAAAGTTGGATAATATTAAAAAAAGTTATGACACATCATAATTCTGAAGCGATGGTCTAATTTGCGACACATCACTTCATATCCTCTCTCGTCAACTGTCTAGGATAATATTGTTATGGAAGACCTTTGCATTGTAATTTGGCGAGATTTTTTATTTGGCGAATTTGCTATTACAGATACGACAACCCTCTTGTGGTAGGATAGAGGGGGAAGTGGAAGGCAGGGAGGGGAGGGGAGAGTTTGGACAGGAAATAACGGCGGTAGTAAAACACAAAAGAAACCGTGATGGCTCTCCAGATAGTGAGGAAGAGAACTCGTTTGATTTATTTTGATTTGGAGGTTGCCAAGCAACCGTGCCCCCACCGCGATGGCTATGTCAAATTACTCGTAAAATGAAATTGCGGAGCAGAGGTCTGGTCAAGTTGAAATTTGAGACAAAGTGGGAAGTTGGGGAATGGATGGGTGCCCTTAAGTCAACTTAAAATCAGATTTCGGTACGATGAGGTCATCGCGCTATGTTCTTTATGGGGGGCATATGGTTGGTTAAGGTACCCCTTGCAATGCATGCTGGTTTATAGAGTTGCCAGCTTGTAATGCTTAATTTATTTTTATATAGTTTCCCTAACTTTACGGGATGATTCCAGCAGAGAATTTGCTCGGACGTATTTTACATGAACAATTTATTCCGTTTTTGATAAAAAAAAATTAGCTTTTAAAAGATAATAAGGCTATAAGATAAAACTATCCATGTGAAACAGTGTTAAGAATATTTAAATCGCTTAGATATCGAAATACATTATGGTTTTTAAAAAGAGGAGATTATAATAAAAATAAAGTATATAATCTTTTCTGAATTATAGTTTATTTTTTACTTATTCAAAGATTTTTGGCACTAAGAGTTATATAAAAAACAGCACGTGTTTCATTTTTAATAAATATTTAATAAAATTATTTTAGTAAAAAAACGCATACCTAATTAAGACAAATGATTATTTTTTTGTAAAGCATCAGTTCCTTTTTATAAGTTTAAATTAATTAACTAAAAATCGTTCTACTTTATAAAACTAGGATTTTTTTGTTCTCGAAACCCGGTTTTTATATATTATGTATACTATTTTCGAACTAATGCAATCGGTATAAGGTAAGTACAAAAAGGAAAAAACCTCAGTTATTTTAGTTAGCATGTTATTATTTAAATAAATTTAGACACTTATTTTTATTATTTTACATTAAACGTTTACATGTATGTCTATCTATCTATCTCTCTCTATAGGATATTTCTTCAGTTACATAATTTGTACTTATTCATCCTATATATATATATATATATATATATATATATATATATATATATATATATATATATATATATATATATATATATATATATATATATATATATATATATATATATATATTTCTTCAGTAACATAATTTGTACTTTGTACTTATTCATCCTATTTAAAAATATGTATTTTGTATAAATAATACGTACATTTATTTTATTTCTTTTACAAAAAGATTTTCAACTAACGAAACGCTGACATAATAATCAATAATATCAGTAGGAAATGTATGTTTTTTTTTTTAAATTTTACACTAATTATAATAATAAATAAGGATTAGAAATGGAAAACGACCTAAGTGCATGGAGAACCGAAAAATGAAAAACACTCGCATCCGGTACATTCAATCAGCTCGATCTTTCGCCAAATTTTTGAGCTATTACTACTGGAGTTCGCACTTCTGGCGTTCTCCACTCTGTTTAGATTGCTCTGATTTTCGATTTTTTGTTTGGTAATTAGTTCGTTTTTCATTTCTAGTCCACAAATAAGCTTATAAACCCGTATTAGTACAAAAATTTATTCACAACTGTTCTATAACTTAGGTATATATATATATATATATATATATATATATATATATATATATATATATATATATATATATATATATATATATATATATATATATATATATATATATATATATATATATATATATATATATATATATATATATATATATATATATATATATATATATATACTTACTTCTGTAAGCTCTGTTTGATACTTCCTGGTAAGCGAGGATTTCAATAAACCAATATATAAATAAATAATACATTAGTAATAAATACGTCTGTGTAGGACAAATATAAATTGTTACTTCTTAATAATTAAGTTATTGTTCATAATTAAAAAAAAACAGAATTGCTCATCGAAATTATTAAATAAATGTTCCTTTTACAAAAATTAACTTAATAAATTAGGAAACAAATTCACACGAACACATTAAAATATACGACACATCTTTTAATTATAATTAAATCTTAATAACTCCATCACCTTTACTCTAACATCAGAAGCACAAAAACTGCATTAAATGAAGTACTCCCACTCTATAATAAATACGTCTGTGTAGGACAAATATAAATTGTTACTTCTTAATAATTAAGTTATTGTTCATAATTAAAAAAATAGTATTGCTTATCGAAATTATTAAATAAATATTCCTTTTACAAAAATTAACTTAATAAATTAGGAAACAAATTCACACGAACACATTCAAATATTCGACACATCTTTTAATTATAATTAAATCTCAATAACTCCATCACCTTTACTCTAACATCAGAAGCACAAAAAATGCATTAAATGAAGAACTCCCACTCTATAATAAATGCGTCTGTGTAGGACAAATATAAATTGTTACTTCTTAATAATTAAGTTATTGTTCATAATTAAAAAAATAGAATTGCTTATCGAAATTATTAAATAAATATTCTTTTTACAAAAATTAACTTAATACATTAGGAAACAAATTCACACGAACACATTAAAATATACGACACATCTTTTAATTATAATTAAATCTTAATAACTCCATCCCCTTTACTCTAACATCAGAAGCACAAAAACTGCATTAAATGAAGTACTCCCACTCTATAATAAATACGTCTGTGTAGGACAAATATAAATTGTTACTTCTTAATAATTAAGTTATTGTTCATAATTAAAAAAAATAGTATTGCTTATCGAAATTATTAAATAAATATTCCTTTTACAAAAATTAACTTAATAAATTAGGAAACAAATTCACACGAACACATTCAAATATTCGACACATCTTTTAATTATAATTAAATCTCAATAACTCCATCACCTTTACTCTAACATCAGAAGCACAAAAAATGCATTAAATGAAGAACTCCCACTCTATAATAAATGCGTCTGTGTAGGACAAATATAAATTGTTACTTCTTAATAATTAAGTTATTGTTCATAATTAAAAAAATAGAATTGCTTATCGAAATTATTAAATAAATATTCTTTTTACAAAAATTAACTTAATACATTAGGAAACAAATTCACACGAACACATTAAAATATACGACACATCTTTTAATTATAATTAAATCTTAATAACTCCATCCCCTTTACTCTAACATCAGAAGCACAAAAACTGCATTAAATGAAGTACTCCCACTCTATAATAAATACGTCTGTGTAGGACAAATATAAATTGTTACTTCTTAATAATTAAGTTATTGTTCATAATTAAAAAAAATAGTATTGCTTATCGAAATTATTAAATAAATATTCCTTTTACAAAAATTAACTTAATAAATTAGGAAACAAATTCACACGAACACATTCAAATATACGACACATCTTTTAATTATAATTAAATCTCAATATCTCCATCACCTTTACTCTGTACATCAGAAGCACAAAAACTGCATTAAATGAAGAACTCCCACTCTATAATTCCCTCGTAAGAGGCAATGAGCACCCCAGGAGAAGAGTAATTCGTCTTTCGGACTTATCTCTCTCAAGGGTTTTATTCCTCCCGCGGGAGTCCACTTTCCTTAAATCACAGACAGGACAACATAGCGAGGGAGAAAACTCTTCGGCAAATTGCCCTGAAGGGAGAATCGAGATCTAAGACTCGTGTAAGGCCAGCATAAATGCCGAGCATTTGTTGGTTTCGCCCCTGATCCGTATCTGCTAATGAACCCAATACCGAAGACGCTTACATTTTCCAATTGCGGCATTTAGGGGGTAATCTTTTGATTACGAAGTGTAACGGATGAGGTTTAGAACTGGGGTTTATCCGTTGGGGCATTGCGGATGGGAGTCGGAAGGGTTTTTAGTGGATCGAGAATGCGTATTGAGGGTTAGGTTATGTCGGTGTAGTCGTTTTAATTAATTAGTTTTTTTCTTTAGGTAGCTTTCTAAAAAATATCCTCAAAAATAAAATGTTCACTCTCTTTATCAAAACTAAGATATTATAAAATAACATATATTAAAATAATTTAAGAATTTTCAAATGATTGTTTATTGTTTGGTTGTAATTCTTTTTCAAAAACCTATGACCATTACACACGAATATTATTAACGTGCGTTAACGTTAACAGATGCCTCTGTCCTACGAGGTTTTTATTCGTCAATCACAGAGGCATCAGCTTAGGCTAACGCAATTTTGTAAGGCTCGCGTTGAATGGCCCTTAGTGTAGTAAATATCCGCGCCCACTAAGTAGATTCCATTTTTAACAGCACCTACCAACAGTAATGTACGTTAATAAAGTCCATGTAGACTGACCCTTAGTGTCAAAAACATCAGTAGCCTAAACATGGTCTTATCTCCTGTTGTCTTATATCTTGCATTATTTTCTATTATGACATTTTTCATAATAAAAATATTGTTTGGAGTGCACATAAATCCATATCAGTTTGCATAAGTGTATTTAATGTTAAATTAAATGCGTATATGTGTCCATGTATGAGGGCAACATATATGTTGAATATAAGTTGACATATGTGACATATTTGTTAATTAAAACATGTATTCATTCGTATCCATGTATTATATATATTTACATTTTCTTATGTTGCGGTTGTTAATCGAAAATATCTGGAACTACTTTTTGTTCAAACCTGTAACGATAATCCTGTAATTTTAGAGTATAGTGAAGTTAGAAGTTATTGTTAATAACAAAATATTTTAAACGAAATTTGGTCATGAACAAATTTTAGGAACTCAATAGACATTTATGTGAAATTGTTTACAATATTTTAATTAGTTACTATTTAAATCCAAATATTAAATATGGAGAACTTAATTTATAAACTATTGAAATCCATCCCTGTTTATAAAGTTTAGCACTAAATTCAATAATAACAGTTTTACTTGACGTAACCTTACTGTACTTAACATTACTGTAATGCCTGCGTCTTTAATAGTTACAAAAACACAGATTTTTTTTTATGATTAAGGCAATTTTCATTAATAAAATAATACAGAATGCATAACAACATCGAAAAAATAAATGGAAACTATCTACAACTTTATTATCTTTGAAAATTTCAGATATTAAGTTTTCGTAACTGATTATGTCAACAATTATAAAATAATCTACATATGATATGCATTTTCCTTTAGTATGTCAACCAAAAATATGAATTAAACACTTCCAAAATAATAACATTTAAATATTATTTATTTTGGGAAAAAATCATAATAATGAGGGGTCTCTTTAAATATAATGTTCCTTTCAAATGTAATGTCTGCTTAAATCTGAATCAAAATAGAATTAAATATGTATGTTGAACATTTTTTTCAAAAATATACAAAAAGTGGAAATAGATTTTGTTTGACAAATTTGATATCATTACTCTAAATACAGATGTTAAATTAAGAAGATTTTATACCAAACGTTTGCCCAGTTTAGAATAAGTATTTAGCTATTTGTATAAAAAATAAAGTAAAATTTAAAAAAAAAGTTAATTCAACTTCCCCTACGTGTAAAAAAATGTCGAATACAAAGAACATATTTGGCAATACACCTACTAAGTGTATTAGAGAAAATCCATATAAACACATCACATTTATCCTACCCACTCGAAATAGCCATCCCAGCTTAAAAACGCATTAAATAATTAAAAACTGGATAGAAAACACAAGTGTAACAAACGATCCAGGGCGCACAAAAACTAATAAGTAAAAAATGCTGGGCTAATACCTAGGTGCAGATGGAGTGGCTGACACGTTGATTGATGAAGCAGCTCCTAACCAGATAACTGGATCTCTCGCATACGCGAGCCTCATATGCGCATTCAAACCTCATTTTCGATGAATGGGAAAATTGTAATTAATCTTCATTATTTATGGCCGTCCCTTCTTGGTCGCCCGTTATCTTTTTTGTTCGCTAGGAAAGGTCACTTAGTCATTAAAAATGTGTCAAAGCCTACATGAAGGATTTTCATATTGTGCGAAATTGCAAGGGGTAAGTAACAGTTTTTGAATGATGCATTAAAGTTATATATCATGAAATTTTGGATCCGTAAGTTATTTTCAAGAAACTATTCTTATGTGTCAAATATGTATGCGCGAAAATGTAAGGAAAGTATTTTGCGATTATATTTTATTCTTACATTGCAATAGTTTTTAAAATAATAGAGGTAATCTGAGTAATATGATGTAATAAAACCTTACATTTATATTTATTTGTTGTTCTGCTACTCAACAGACCTATTGGATTTCAGATTTTTTTTAATACAATTATTATTTTGCTTTTAGTTTCGTCTGTTGAAATTTCTTAAAAATAGTCAAGTTTCATAGTAAAAAAATAGATTTTGGAATTCATACACTAGTTCAATTATATTTTTTTAAATACAGCAATTTTATTAAAAATGAGCATTGGTTTACTTGTATAATAATTTTACTTAAAATGTTTTTTTATTTCGCAATACTTATTTGTTTTGGTGAAATAACATATACAAATTAAGTATTACTTGAATTATTACGTAAAAATTGAAAACCAAATAATGTATTTAAAATATTTAAAAAGAAATTCAATACTCTGAAAAATGACAAAATAATAAATTACTCAAATATTCTTATAATATGTTTATAATTATTATATAAGTTCTGTATAGTTTTATTTTTTTATATAAAATATTTAATTTTAAATATAATACTTTAAATATAATATTACTAATTTTAAATATAATACTTTAAATATAATATTACTAATTTTAAATATAATACTTTAAATATAATATTACTAATTTTAAATATAATACTTTAAATATAATATTACTAATTTTAAATATAATACTTTAAATATAATATTACTAATTTTAAATATAATACTTTAAATATAATATTACTAATTTTAAATATAATACTTTAAATATAATATTACTAATTTTAAATATAATACTTTAAATATAATATTACTAATTTTAAATATAATACTTTAAATATAATATTACTAATTTTAAATATAATACTTTAAATATAATATTACTAATTTTAAATATAATACTTTAAATATAATATTACTAATTTTAAATATAATACTTTAAATATAATATTACTAATTTTAAATATAATACTTTAAATATAATATTACTAATTTTAAATATAATACTTTAAATATAATATTACTAATTTTAAATATAATACTTTAAATATAATATTACTAATTTTAAATATAATACTTTAAATATAATATTACTAATTTTAAATATAATACTTTAAATATAATATTACTAATTTTAAATATAATACTTTAAATATAATATTACTAATTTTAAATATAATACTTTAAATATAATATTACTAATTTTAAATATAATACTTTAAATATAATATTACTAATTTTAAATATAATACTTTAAATATAATATTACTAATTTTAAATATAATACTTTAAATATAATATTACTAATTTCAAATACACAAATCATAATAAAAAATATCGTATCAATTAATGTTATATCGTAATCAATAATGTCCCAATATCATTACTAAATATTTAAAATGTCACATTTCCAACAACATATTAAAGTCACCATTATAATAACGTTAAAAATAGGTGCGTTATTCTATGTAGCATCTGTTATCATCTTCAATTATTTTCAAAAACCGATTCCTTCGTAACTTTACATAATTTTAATCATTTCCACCATCACCAAACCGAAATCTTAAACATATATTCCCAATATTCTCTGAGGGTCCTTTTGACATTCGATTCTCCATTTTACGTCGTTAATTAAATTCGTGGTGTCTCCATTATGTTGACGTGTGAGTTCAACCTGCGTTAATAGATATGTTTAGAGTGGCAATCAGTTGAGATAGAGACATGACTTATTTGGCTCGACGTGTTTGAAGCAGCAGGTGAATTTGTCATATTAAAAAATATATATCCCGTTACATGTGAAAGTGTTAGTTTACTAGATAAAATTTGCTTTCCAGAAATATTTTTATTTAGTAAAGTGTACATAAAATCAAAAATAATGTATTATAATATGTGTCTTGTTCACTTTTTTATATAGGGAAATAATTATTCGATACTATTAATATAATTATTTCTACAAGTAATTTTACAAATTTCTTAAAAAGGCAAAAATACCGATAATAACAAAATAATAAAAATAATGATAATAATTAATATGTTGGGTATATCAAATTATCAATTGTGATACAATAATGTTCCCTTCACTAGTTAGTAGAAGGGAAATGTATATCTGATAACTCTTTACTGTCTTTCAAAATGTACCCAAAATTTAAATGCAACACATCCAAGAGCATTTTTTTAAATATTAAAACTAATATTAATAAACTTAATATATTTTTGTTAATAAGTAATGAATTTTTATTGCACGAACAAACAATCAGAATGTATCTAGTTAATAACGGAATTTTAAAATAGTTCTGTAAAATATAATGCATAAAATAAAAAAATATAATTACTATTATTTTTTGTTACTTGAAAAACTTTTATTATTACAAAAAAATTCAAAAGATAATCTACGTGAATGAAATTTCAAAATTAATCTTTACTTATTTACGAAACTAGAATTAAAATAAAAAAAATCCTTATACCCAATCTCTTTAAAAGTTTAATTTCTTTAAGAATGTGTTCGTAGTGTATGAGAAATAAGGTGTGAGTAATTGTGTCGAAAAATGACTTAATTTCAATCCGATACGAAATCGAATATTGGCGATCGAAATTCCAAACACATTTATCATTTGATAAGTATAAATGAAAAAAAATATATACAAATTAAATTTGTAGTCCATTGTTAGAAGCTACTAATGCCATAAAACATTTGATCCTTTTTTTCATTGGCGAAGTTTGGTGACACGGCGAAAATATATATATATATCTTCTAACTCTCGAGTATAACTACATAAATCCGAAACCTCAATGACTTAATTTCATTTTCATTTTAAAAAACAATCATTAATCATACAATTATTTGGAACATAAACCTTGTATTATTTTAATACAACCTATTAAAAACAATTTGCTCTTTTTTCATTGGCGTATTTGGCGAATTGGCGTATTTGGCGAAAAAAAAACATTAATCATTGAAATATAAACTTTGTATTATTTTAATACAACCTATTAAAAACAATTTGTCCTTTTTTCATTGGCGTATTTGGCGAAAAACCAACCATTAATCATACAATTATTTGAAATATAAACCTTGCATTATTTTAATACAGAATATTAAAAACAATTTGCACTTTTTTATTGGCGTATTTGGCGAATTGGCGAAAATAGACCTCTCTGCTAACCCTCGACTGTAAGTGATGGATCCGAGACGAAGACTGAGAGTGGGACGTGCCGCGGTGGGCGCGAAAGGTCCCGCAGACTTCCTTGTTCTTAAGCGCCGGCTTTGATGAGATCGTTAAGCCTAATGGATGTCATTCGCAACCACTCCTTTTCCGTGTTCGCACCCCCGTATTTAATGGCGAGCTTACTACAAAGAAAGAAAACAAAAAATATATATAAGAGAGTTCTGAGGGTACACAAAGGGATGGAAAAAAATATAATTCAATGGGCAGTGAAAAAAAGGGGGGTCTCTATGGGGGAGAACAATATTAAGTCAATCTGTCCAGAGTGAAGTCATTCAGAAGCCATCTGCAGGCTTGGCATTAAAATATCAATTTAGATTTTCTTCACATCAGTCAAAAGTGAGATCATTGTTGGTATATCTAGAAAAAAATAGTTTTAAATTTAACTTGAATGGTTTATAAATATGGTTGGAAGTAAGCTTAGTCTCTATTATATATTTTTTAAATCCAAAAATAAATTGGAATATGTCATATGCATGGATTCTCAAGTGAATAACTGTTAAGTTGCTCTTTAACTTTCACGGGTTGCAAAAAAACTCTTTTCTTATTTCCTTTTATGAAAACGCTGTAAAAGTTGATTTTCCTTTTGATGTTGTCACTGTGCATAAAAACTTCGGATACTGTTTAATTCGTATAATGAAATGACATACATCTGTAACAGTTGTTTTTTCTTTGATATAGACATCTTGCATAGTAGACATTTTGCAGTTATCTATAATAATAAAACAAAAACTGTGTATGTCTGTAGCACGCAAGACACCGATTTCCTCTCCACGGAAATGTCTGAAAGTTTAAACATAAGTACTTTCAGCCTAAAATTGTGCACCTGAAGGGCAGAATTTTAAAATTGTATTTAGTTATTTTTTTAATTAACATTTATAATTTCCGAGGGAGCACTGAGAATTCACAATGCACATGAATCGTAAAATTGTAAGTGATGGAGAACTGTATGCGTTAAGTAGAAATTATTATTTCCATTTTTAACTGCTAACTGCGCATGCATTAAGCAAATAAAATTCTTTCAGGTTCTAGCAGCTAACTGTGTTTACTTTATTTTTCTTCGATTGACTACGGATTAAGGTTTTTACAATCGTTTATGATCATTTGATATTTTAATAAATTCGCGATCATAAAGTTCGTTTTAAATTGGCTTCATGTGATTGTTTTTAACGTTAATTTATACTATTCTTGAATCGAATACATATTGCAGCCTTTACATTCATCACTGAATCAAGCCGTCTAAGGAAAGCAATGCGTCCGGACAGTATTAAAAAAAAGGCTTCTCAAAATAACCAAATTTTCAACTCATTTACATTGGTGTTTTATTTTAGTCGCAAAGGTAAAAGTCGACGATTAGGCTTATAATGCAGCATGTCAAGATAAAAGTCAACATGAAAAGTTAAGTATGGTTTGTTTTTTAAATTTTGTAAATGCGAAGATATATACACATTAACGGGTTCGCAGCAACTCGGGGCTAGTTTGTTAATATTATATAATAAACTTATTTGTTAATATTAAATAACACAATTTTTTTTAATATTATATAGTAAAGTTAAGTCAATTTAAGTAAATATGGCTGTATGCAAATGTCGAAAAGTGTCTACACCTTATGGTAACTACTCAGATGTATGTTCATTGTATTAAGCACTAAAATAAAAATAACTAAAACATAATTGAGCTTTTTAAAAAAGTATGTAGGTTGGATGTTTTAAAACGGCCGCAGAGTTTACAGCGTGAAACGCCATACTTGATTATATATTCGGATGCAAATTTATTGAGCCCAATTTTTACAAGTTTACGTATATTTCTGTATTACAAATTAAGTTATGGGATTAAATTAGAGCCTCACTGCCGTTGCCAATAGGAATATTTCGACCAAAAGAGGTTTACATTAATAAACAGAAATATAAAAATTATGTAGGCTGGATATTTTAAAACGGCCGAAGAGTTTAAAGCGTGAAACGTCATACTCGATTGTGTATTTGGATGCAAATTTATTAAGCCCAATTTTTACAAAGTTTGCGTATATTTCTGTATTACAAATTGAGTTATGGGATTGAATTAGAGCTTCACTGGCGGTGCCAATAGGAATATTTTGCCCAAATGATGTTTACATTAATAAACAGAAATATGTTGACTTAAATTAGAATCAATATACGATTTGTATCATTCTAAAGCATTATTAGAATAACTAAACTGAATTAATTTATTTCTCATACTATTAAAAAGAAAAGTTATTTTTTATTCTTTCTACAAATACAAATGCCGTTCTTTTTTATAAGAAAAGTTGTCCTAAATGGCAGTTTGTTTAAAGAGAAACATGTGTGAAGATTTCAAAAGTCAGATAGAAATTAGCTAATAGTTTATTTTCCTATTTAAGATATAAGGAACCACCCTGCCAAATTTCATCTGCCTGAGTATCTGAAAAAAATGAATAAATATTATTTTAACCCCGTGCGCCGAAAGGAATTTTCAACTAGAAGTTCATAAATAGATTAACTTAAATATTTAAGGTCTTAGAAATAGCTCTGAAAAACTTTATATTCCTGGTTAGATGGGGTACTTTTAGTTACATCCTCATTTTTTAATTGACGACATGTCACTTCATATCCGGATTTGATTTTAAAAACATGTCACTTTAAACTTTACGGAAGTGTATTTATAAGGTAATAGAAACTTCGATTTTTATTTAAAAACAATGTACACGCTCTCCTTATTCCTCGCCATCGTTTTTTCCCTATGTCCTTTGCAATATAGTTAATTATTATTTTTTGTTTTGTTATCTTATCACTTTTTACTAAACGTTTAAGTCATGTATCATTAATAGTTAAGTCATTAATAGTTAAAAATTGAAATTGTTTCGAAATCATGAAAAAGGTTGAAAAAATTATTATAGTCATTGAAAAATAAATAAAAATAAATTGTGAACAAATACAAGATGTTTAATTTTCATTCATTTCTATGGATAATGATGTGCTCCTTGAATTATGTATATGTTTAAAAATATTTCTATTAAGTAAAAATATATGTGATTTTTTGTATTACCAAAGTTAGTTCTAAATACCTCAGAAACATTTTTTGTTTATTTATTCGTTCACTGAGAATCGGCAAGTTCATTAATAATTCATTAAACAGTCGACCTACCTCTAGGGAAATAAATTATTTCTTATAGAAAATAATTATTTGGTGCCTTTAACTTACATTTTATTCATTTCAATGACATAACCAATATTTCGCCATAATTTAAAGCTTATATTTCTAGTTTAATAATGGACTTTAGGTCACAGTGGGAATATCGGCACTCGACTTTAAATTATATTAAAAATATTTTTTGAAGAAACAAACTTTCGTTCTGTTGGCGCTGGCAACTTGAACTTTAATGTTTCCTTACTAAACAATAAACTAAAAAATGAAACTGGTAAATAGTCAAATTGTTTACTTGTTTTTTAAATACAAAATACAAGCTTTGAGAAATAACATATATTTTTAAAAATTATTTTGACAAATCCTTTGAGGAAATGTTGAGGTTTGTACAATACAACTTTCTGCAACATTTATTTTAAAAAAATCATTAATTTATTCTTTTGTCGAAGAAAAGACTTGTGCTTGATGCATTTTTAAAAGTATTATAATATTTTTTTCAAAATGGTATATTAATACTTTTATAAAGTGTTTGACATATTGTTTTGATAAGATAACGGGTTACATTTTAATCAAGATATATGGATACCAATATGGTATGAATATTTAAATAATTATGTAGACAATTGTGAATATCTTAATATTTTTCTTCTTGTAATTGCTTTATTTTTATATGTAAAGTAATAATTTAGTATTTAATACGTAAAACAATTTTTGTTGGCGCTGGCAACTTGAACTTTAATGATAACATATATTTTTAAAAATTATTTTGAGAAATCCTTTGAGGAAATGTTGTGGTTTGTTCAATACAACTTTCTGCAACGTTTATTTAAAAAAATCATTAATTTATTCTTTTGTCGCAGAAAAGACTTGTGCTTGATGCATTTGTAAAAGTATTATAATATTTTTTTTCAAAACGGTATATTAATACTTTTATAAAGGGTTTTACATATTGTTTTGATAAGATAACGTGTTACATTTTAATCAAGATATACGGATACCAATATGTGTATGAATATTTAAATAATTATGTAAACAATTGTGAATATCTTAATATTTTTCTACTTGTAATTGCTTTATTTTTATATTTAAAGTAATATTTAGTATTTAATACGTAAAACAATTTTGGTGAAAATTGCGGTGGAATCCAAACATGACAAAATTATATTGGGACATTCGTTTTTTTTTTTTTTTAAATCAGGCAGTTGTTTTCAACTTGTAATATTTATATTGAAACTGCGTTAAATTTAAATATTGACTTTTGTGTTTACTGTTAAAATAATGCGAATTTTTTTAAATAAATTAATAAAAATTAGAAAAAATGCACTTTTCTTATGGATTCTAGATGTCACTGTGAAATAGTAGTGAAAAATATATATATAAAGATATAAGAATTTTTTCTATCATGCTAGACCATTACTTTTTTCCGAAAGAGCACATTTCTTTTCTTTCCATATGATCAACAAGTCACCTAATGGCGTACTCTCAAGAAATTGAATACAGGAGAAAGGAAAGAACCATTACTTTCTTAGAACCCTTTGTAACCAAAGAAGAAACTCATATATAACTATTCTTTGTTGGTTGAGGGGACATAATCTTCTGATATCTATGCATCTTAATATTTTAATTACAACTATTTTAAGCATTTTTTGTTATTATATTGAATTTCAGTAATGTCTATTTTATTCAAATTTTGTTTAAATTTAACTTATTTCATTTTGTCTGGATTTAGTAAAATTATAATTTTAAATTGTTTTTGCTTTATTCTTATTTTTCTTGAAATATATGAAGAATATAAGTAAATAAAAAAATTACTTTAAGTATTTATAACTAATAATATTTTATTATTTATTTCAGGAAAAATCGAATTATAACATACATATTATATACATCCACGTTGATTTTTTTAATAGAAATGATAACATATTACTTTTGAAGAACTCAAAAACTTTTCGATGCATCTACAAAAATAAGGAGATATTTAGGTATAGAATTATTGACATTTATTTAAGGAGTCGACTGTACAATGTGATATTTTCAGGTTGTGCTGATGTACTTATACAATTGCTCATTTAAATGAACATGCAAAACCTTGTAAAGTAAATATATAAAAAATCATACATTAACGTAAATCTGAGCAATTCTTTATATATCAAACAAACCATCACAAATTTCGTATTTTTTTTTAAATATTTATAACGGCTTTTACCCTTCTGACGCATAAGCATAATTTCGAATTTGTAGGTTTGTTTTCACAAAAGAAAAGTTTAATTTATATTTCCAACACATTCCTTTTTTTTACATTAAAAAAAAATTATCGGTAGAGAAGGCTTTCAAAAGTCCTCCTAATGCTTTAAATTTGAAAATTATTTAAAACATTTCAAATATTAGCGTTTTACGTTACTTAGACATGGTAAGCTTATGTTACATACTACTAGAAAAACTGGAGATATTCGGATAGATAGGATATTGTAAGCAATGAGGGGCTACAAACAGCATAGTAATTAAAATAAAAACCAAAACTCACAATAAATACTTGTTTTTAGTTTGAGTTATCAAAAAAAATGTAACTCCTTTATTATGCAGAAAATATACTATCTAAAATTAAATTTGCTTCCGATATAATGTTTTTATATTAAATAAGTTTTTATATAACGTTTTTTTTTACATAATTTATAAATTTAATTAACATTAATAACTTATTGCAAATATATTATTTCATTATTGGGGAAATAAATTATTTGTTGAACTGTATAAAGGCTGATATATGAATTGTAATTTAATGAATGAATCAAAATATATTTTTAATATAAACTATATTTACAGTGGCCTAAATGAATATTTCGTGTATAATAGTAAGATAAAGTGTCATGAGTGGAACGCAAAACACATACTTCTTTTGGATATAACCTTTGGATACCTCTGAAAGGTGTGCATCTAAGACTCAGAATTTAAAATTTCGGTTTAGCTCTTAAAATAAATTTTTAATGGTTTCAGAAGCCGTATTTTCAAGTTTCAATATCAACAGAAATGTCAACATTCTTGAAAAGTTGTAAGGCACTGCCAACATTAAAATAAATATAAATACATAAAAATAACGCATTAAAAATAATACATAAATAATAATACATTAAAAAATAAAACATTAAAAAATAAAACATTAAAAAATAAAACATTAAAAAAATAATACATTAAAAAATAAAACATTAAAAAAATAATACATTACAAATAATACATTAAAATAAATACTTGTTTATTATTATAAATAATTAAAACAAATGTCTCTTTATTATGACATAGCGCTCTTATTTCGAGCAAAATGAGTGCAACTGTATAACAAGTGGATTTTTTTTACATAATACGATTATTGAACAAGTTAAATAATCATATTATGTACACGCTTCATGCGCTTTATTTATGTAAGAAATATCTGAAGGTTATTAAAATAATACTTTAAAATTATTTTTTTACTAATTAGAAAGTCAAGATTCCGCCGTCGATTTTTCGCCAGTTATTTAAACTTGCCAAACAAGTTTATATCCACGGAACATCGTTTTAAACCAGAAATGGTCACAATTTAATATGAAAATATCCTTACTAAAATATCAGAGGTGAAATTATAAGTTAAAATATGCGATGCTTCATTTGTTCCTATATTATATATATAGTTTTTTTTAAATCGTGCAAAGAACGGGCATTTTTATTAAGCATCAATAAAAAAACACTATTTTTTTCCATTTGTTTGAATGTAACAATACACGACGTTTTAAAATACAGCTTTGATATTTCCAAATAATGAGTTATCAAAGAAATACTTCCGATAATATCAAAACTCTCTCAGATCCGTACGAGTGCCTTCCGTCATTATTTTCCCAGTAAATTATTCCCATTCCTCCCATATAAAAGATCCCACTACAAATGCGCGTTTTGACGTAAATAAAGACGCCCCAACCTCATTTCCTATCCGAGCATAAAGAGACGGACTCATTTATAAATGCGAAAATTCTTTTGAAAGGAACCTTCAAAGGCCTTTTTTAATCGATGAATATATATATATACATAAAAGGGAAAGGCTTTTTAGCTTCTTCTAATTAAAGTTTATACTGGATGAAAGCTCTACAGATAAAAGCTAAGGGGGAAATAAACTCTAAAAAACAAAAAAATTGGTTTTTATTTTTTTAAAGTTTTCTCATGATAAGGTCTGTGTGGCGACGGCAAGAATTATAATCAATAAGGCCAGGAACAAAACATCGCATCAATTGGATTAAGTTATTCTAAAAGAATCGATGATTTCAATCAAATGTACATATGTGCTTTTCGAATTTTGCGGTATTTAGATTGGGAACGGGGGGTGGGGGTTGGAGAAATATTTAACAGTTAAATATTGACAATAAGATAATATAAAAATAAATTTATTTTTGATTCGTAAAATGTATTTTTATTCTTATAAACTTAAAAGGAAAAATGTATGCTTAACTATTATATTGCTTATCATTTCCCGTTATGCTGAAATATTAAAAATAAAATTATTTATTTTTGTTTTTAAAATAAAATTAAAGTACATTAACTGAAGTTATTGTATGTTGACTGTCATTAGTGTTTATCAACTTTAATTAGCATATGTTAAATTAATGTATTGTATATAAATTGAAATTGTGTATAGCAAAAACTAAAATTAGGGAATATATTAACTTTCATTAATATATATTATCTGGATCACTTATATTGAATTTCCACTGGCTAATTTTTAACAAGCATAATTCATAACTATAATGCAATTTTGTACACTAATGTAATTTTTTTCTCATAATGTAATATGAATGCGAAATGAAAAATGACAAAATGAATCTTCAGACAAATAGGTCATATGCTTATATTTTTATTTACATTATTACATGTTTGTTTCATTTTAACGAAATGAAGTAAGTTAAATATGTTAGTTTTTTGGCAACTTCTTAATAGCAACTGATTAAAATATTAGCAAATATTATTTGAGCACAAACGGAAAATAATATAAAAAGTTCAATAATTTTTAAATACAATGTTGGATATTTCAATTACTATAGTGAGGCATATTTTTACACGATATGTACTATAAACAAGTTATTAACATAATACATATTTTAGTTTATAGAAATAAAATATTCACATAAAATAATAACAATAAATGATTAAATTTATAATTTTCTGTTCCTCTTAAAATGTAATGTAAAGTTTTTGTACAGGATATTTGTATAATGATTAAACGTAATTGCAAGACAATACAATTTTGTAATACAACACATTTCATAACATAACAAATTCGAATAATTTTTAATTATTAATAAAACACTTATAACATAAAAAACACATTAATTTTCACGTGTATTATCATTATCACATGTAGGTATTCATATGTATTTAAATTAGTATATGATACTTGTTTCCTCAAATTTACATAATGTTTTTTAATACAATTAGAAGGTGAAAGAAGTAGCTTATAAATTTAAAATATAAGCATTACTATTTTTCGCGATTTCAAAATCATGGTAATAAAACAAAAACAACTAATACAGATTCTTTGAAACTTTTATACATTTAATTGTTTAAAATATAAATATATTTAAGAGTTAAGGATTCTAACAGAATAATTTAGAAATTATTAAGGCATATGATTAAAAGTTGGAGTTTCTTTCAAAGATAGGTATTATTGAAAAGTTATGTTTTATTGAAATAAATAATTGTTATCATTACATAAATATTATTTATGTAATGATGAACTTATTGAACTTTTTAAACAATATAACATAATATTCTATTACAGGATACATCTTATTAAATACTATTAATAAATACGTTAATAGTGACACTATTTGTTTAATTTCAGTTAACTATTCTGCTGAATAAATATATGAGTATTTGTTATTAAAAAGTAACAAAAGATAAGCCATTATATAGTTTTTTTAGTATATAAGTAATCATATTAAAACATTTAGTTTGAATCATAAAACCAATTTTATATTCACTGCTTGCAAAATTTTTATAATCAAATTATAAAATTTTATTAGTTTGTCCAAAACCTTGCAATTAAAATTTTTTTTTTTGTCTTCATTCACTGAAACAAGCTTGAAATTAAGAATTACGGTAAAAAAATGAAATAAAAAACTCTACGTTTTACATTTTAAAATAAAAATATTGTTTCCATATTAGAGTTATAAATCTTATATTTGTGATTTATTCATCAAATAAAATGTTATTTAATTTCCTTATTTTTCCTAATTATTAATTATTTCCTTTTTTATTATTATTTTCCTAATTTTATTGTTTTCTATTTTCAATAAATTAAAATATCAAAGCATTAAATGCGAGGATGAAATCTCACCAATTGGTTTCACCGTTGAATTACGCAGTTTGGCACATGTTTTATTTCGGTTACTTAATATGCAGCAGCATATTACAATTATATACAACAATATATTTCTACCCCAGATATCAATACCACTGATGTATAAGCAAACTTGACCTATCAAAACCAGTCAATTTGGCGAAAGGTATTGTATTATTTAATTAAAATAAATAATTAAAAAACACTTTAGATATAAGGTTATTTAGTGTTTCCATTTTGTAATTATAAATTAAAAAATTAAAATAGTGTTTCAAAATATTATTTACATGCATGCGAATCAATATTGTTAACTATATAATCACTCTAACATATTTATAAAGTTTCAAGTACATTTATAAAGTTCAAAGTACGATCAAGTGATTGTTAAAATTGTAAATTTATTTCCAATAGTTGTAGGCTGATATAATTTTTTCCGTACATTCCCTTTTTTACTAACCGTGCAATTTATTGTAAATAAATAGCTTTTATATTGAACAAATAGATTTAAAAAATAAAATACATAAAAAAAATTAATTAGTAAAAAAAAAATTAAAAATTTGATGCATTTTTAAAAAAAAACATTTTAGATTTCTGGACGCGATATAAGGGGGTGAAATAGGTTTAGGGGTAAACGCTGTTTAAGTTTAGAAATTGACAAGTTATTAGAAGTCAAATTTGATCATAAATCTGTGGTTAATAATTTACACAACCAACAATTGATATTCTTAAAAGCTCTCGTGGCATCGCTTGTTAACATTTGTTTGCACAGTTGGAGAACATTTCTTCTAATGATATATCAACGGTCTTTGACTCCTTCCAATTAAATTAGTTGAAGGATCCTGGCATCTATAAGTGATACGCAATCTTTTAGTAATTTCAATGAGATAGGTGTTGAATTATCTCGCAAATCATACAAAAGTGTTGGAACTATCATTTTTGGCACTTTTTTGTTACCGGTTGCACTTTTCTAAGAGTCCTAACACTATCGGAGATACTGATAACATGAGAGCGTAAATGGACACTGAATTAGTTCGTTCGGCAATATTTTCTTCCTCTTCGGATGACGCTGCAAAATAAAAATAAAAATGCATAAGTATGTAGTATGTTTAGAGTGTATTTCTTTATTTTATAGTGTATTGCTCTTTTGTATTGTTGATAAGCGTTTATTATAATTTGCGATTTTTTTATTTTCTACTTAACTAAGCATTTCATTTAGGGTTAATTATTTACACTCTAAACATCCATCTTATTAAAATATTTACTATATATACAGGGATAGAAAGGGTAATGGGAACCAAACAATTATGTGCGTGTGTGTGAAATGCGAAGTATATTTCTAATTTGGTGTATGAATACAAATTTAGTGCTACTTGGTATTTGTACACATAGAAAACCTAAGATATATGTAAAATATGTTTAAAAAACATATAGTATTCCTAAAGTCAATTAAAATAATTCTGATATAAATTTTAATTCCTTGTTGATTTTTTTAAATATTAAAATATGATTACATAAAAAAATCTATATAAAATTTTCATTTCTCTTCTTGCATGTTATAAGACAATTATTTGTTTCATTGTGGATCATTTTTATTAAGTTAATAAAGGTAATCTTTTGCTTAGTTTATAGCTGTTAGAAATGATGAAACTTTCAATAGTGAACACTTTAAATTTTTAATTAAGCATTATACATGATTTTGGTATGACATTTTTTAATGGGTATTAGTTATCTATTATATGCGTTTAAGTAATGCTTTATATAAATCACAAAATGTATTATTTGTATTTTATTCTATAAAATGTACTGAAATGTTTGCACATTTAAACTAAGGTTTTAAACTATTATTGATAGCATGATCAGGTCAAAGTAAAACTAGAAGGACCTCCCGGAATAAATTATGTGCTTAGTATCCAACCAATCACTGCATCATACTGTTCTGTATAAATTTATACCTTATACACGAAATTTAAAAAGTGTAGTTGTCAAAAACACCAGTGCTGACTCAACCAAAGTGAGTTTTACAAGATGAGTTTCTGAGTGTTCTTGTGATAGTACGTGCAATTCTGCCAAAAGGAAATACTTTTATACAGTCGTAAATTTTAGTCCTACCGGCAGTTCGCTGCATCATTTTGGAATGAGGTTGTGCGTTCTTATTAATGGCAAACTTTTTACAATTTCAGAACATATATAAAGTAAATATTTCAATACAAACACTCATAAAAATACATTTTTAGTAAGAAAATTAGTCATTGAATACAAATGAAAATTGGATATTGAATACAAGTGGAAATTGGACATTATATGTATAAAACTGTAGTACCTATCAATACATACTATTTTATTGTTTAATCTGCTCACAAAAATTCTAAATAACTATTTCAATAAATATTTACTTGTGAGAGTTTCATTAATATTTTGTTTTGGTGTTATTTGAATTATATTAATTTGTAATTTATGTTAATGTTTAAAAAAATAATATTTTAATAATATTAAACCTAAAAAATATTTTAAAATAGTATTTTTCTAAAACTAATTTAATTTTTTTTACATTTACTTGAAACTCCGGAAAATCTTAAAAATATTTTTTTAAAAGTTTAACATTACACAGAATGCAATGGAATTATTTTTTTAGTCAATAATTCCATAACTCTACAATAAAATATATATTTTATCCCGTTATTTAAATACATTTACAAGTGTCATTTTCAGATTGTATTTTTCCAAATATACATATACACAAATATAATTTTAAAACGAGCAAAGTGGAACAACGAACAGCTTATACCTTGTTATTGACAAATTGTTATTTTTCTAAAACATACAATTTGCAAAAAATTTCGCGATAAAACGTTTGTGTTTGTTTGTTTTTATATATGATTGCTTAAAAAATATATTCATTTTATTTTGTTTTTTTGCGCCAAAAATTGCACGACAATCTGCATCATACACTGGTCTACAAAAATCAAGGATAATGAAAAATATCAATAGAAAACGTAGGTATTAGTTGTTAAAAGGCTATAAAAATGGAAGTTTATGAGAATATGATAAGTTGGATTTTTTCTCTGAATGGGATAAAACTAATGGCGTGGAATATGAAAATAAGGTAATCAATTGGAAGCTGATATATATAAAATAATCACTTTGTACTAGCACTTTAAGGTAATTTAACAGCTGAAATTTTTTCATTACTTCTTTATGTCGAATATGTCCCAAAGTTGTCTTTCAGAAGAATCTTAGCGATAGCTAGACGCGGGGAGATCAGATGTGGTTTCCTTAGAAAACCACTAAATGTTGTTTTTTGACCCTGAAGATAATTTTGTGACATAATAGATGGTCACGGAGATGATGTCAAGATCAACCAAAGCACCCGATTGTCACTTCATCAGCTTAGTAGCGCGTAGAAACTGTCAAGCAATATCTAGAATGTTGGTTTGGACTTAGTAGTATCCAGTGGAAAGTATGGATACATTAATAATAAAATTGTGGTTTCTTTTGGATGAATATATGACTTTTAGATAAATGATGTTCACTGTGTGTCATGTATTAATAATAATATTTTTTGCAATATATATTTTTTTTATTTAAAAATAATGATATAAACTTTTTATATAAATATTTTGCAAAGTTTGTATTGTTTTAAAGTTATTAAGTCCCATAGAATCAAAAAATATGTGTTTTAATGTTTTCATTATTAAAGCACTTATGAAGGTATTTTTTCCAGTGTTCACATTATACATTTGTTTTGCTTTACATTGCTGCAATGTAGATGAAGGTATTGTACTAGATGTATGAAGCGTGTTAACCTCTTGTAGCATATACTTATTTTAATTCGCATATTTACACACAAA
Organism: Troglohyphantes excavatus; assembly: GCA_963932185.1. Taxonomy (NCBI): domain Eukaryota; kingdom Metazoa; phylum Arthropoda; class Arachnida; order Araneae; family Linyphiidae; genus Troglohyphantes; species Troglohyphantes excavatus. Next base: position 62,872,287 of record OZ010668.1, on the reverse strand, counting down.
AGATAATAATGAAACGTTAAAAAATAACGTTTATATTCACTTTGGTTAAAGTAAAGATAAATTTTTTTTAAATATGCAATATTTGGAAATTGTGTTATTGATACCTCTATCTAGTCCATATTTTTGCTGTTTCCCTGGTGTATTAGTGTTATCCCATCGGATAACATCAGTAACTACTGCCTGGTTTTCAGTTGTTAAAGATTCTATAAAAAACGTTTAATTAAATATATGAAACACAGAGTGTATATTAAAATTTGCAATATAATAATATTAATATACAACTGATATTTATTGTCTACGTATAATGTATATGTAATATAACATTAATGAGACATGTTATGCAAAAGCCCATTGAGTTTACCTTTGACAAACGTTAGAGGAGAACAAAAAAATAAGTAAGGACTTAATATTGTTTAGCATAACAGGCCAACTTTAAAGTCATTTTTCACCTAGATCAAACGGGTTCTGAACAATATTGCTGGGAGATTAGGGGATACGTCAGCTTCCTTTCAGATTATTTAAAAAGAAGTTAGATATTCATTAGATAATAGTTAGGATACACTACACTGAACCAACCTTATTGGGTCTGTTGATGGTTGTCAATATTTGTATAACGTTCCAGCCATAAATAAAAGGAACCTCATGGATAATTTTAATGAGAGAAAAAACGCGTTTTCAGATAAAAGAGAGGTCTAAACGGTGTGTAGCATAATGTTCCATATTAAGAACACCGACACTCATCTCATTTTAGTTTTAATTATATTTGATTTTATAGATATATTAATTTTTTGTGACGAAATTGATGTTCCTTTAAAAAAAATACTTATTTAGTTAAATTTACAAATTTAAATTAGCATAAATAAAACATAATAAAATTACAGCAGTAATAAATTTTCTAATATATACACATTTTACTTTTTTACGTGTACAAAGTTAATGCGATAATACTAACAACTGCAGATGATTTATAATAATAAAAATTAAATGCTTTCTAATTTATACCATCTGAGTGCTAGATGATATTTGTGCCTCAAGACATAGTTTACTACCGAATTTGTTTGGAAATCTGATATCATATAATCGTATGTTGCTCAAATAATACTATGCTGTTCATATAATCATAATAATAATATTATCTTTCATATATAATCTTATGCCGACTAACACTCATAGGATTGTTTCAGTAATACATAGGAATATATGAGTAATACATAGGAATATATAAGAAGTACATAGAGTTATATGATTAATATATAGGATTATATAAATAATACATGGAACATTATAAGTTATACATGTGATTATACGAGTACTTTAATATTTTATGATGTAAATATTTTATCTTTTCCTCGATACCCCTGATTTAGAACAAATATATATATATATAAAATAATCACATCACAACATCACGGAAAAACATAATATTTCACATTCGCTGGCCTACCACTCGATGCTATTTCCGAAACCATACGCAAATGAACACCCTCATTTCCTCTCATTTCCACCCCAGTTACTTCGGAAAAATATCCGAACGGCAAGAATCGTTTGCAGAGATCTCCCAAGGCCGACGTTTCCCAATAAATAACGCATCACCGAAAAGGCACGGGGAACACTTTTCCATGAATATGCAAATCGAGAAGCGCAAAACACTATTTCTCATCGTAACTCGCCGAAAAGAGAGACCCCCCCCCCCTCCTTTTACAGACGATAATTATTATTCCGAGTGAAACCTAATGAATATATAATCAAGAGGCACAGATGCAACACTGCGAGGGGGGGGAAGAAGTTTTCGTTTAACCTACCTGTTACTTTCCGCGTCGGGAAGGCCGGTTCTTCGACGGTGACGGGTCTGGGAGGTTGGGGAGTTGGAATTACCAGCCCTGGAAAATAGAGAAATGGAATCGGTCATATGGGATTCATGAATATGCTGGGAAAGAGTCAGAGTATCGTTATTTAAGTTCGGATATGTGTTTATATACTGTTGGAATAAATATAATATATGGTAGAGATAGACGTATATTTCTTTAATATTTTTTCACTGGAAGAATATCTTTGACATTTAGGACTTTTTACGAAACGCTTTTTTTTTTTACAAAATATGTTGCTAATGTATAATAATAAGAATAATTTGTTTTTGAAAATGTTGTTTAGTTAAGAAACTACAAGCACATAAAAATACACTGTTTAGTTAAAAAAATCGGCGTTATAGTTTATTTTAAAGATCAGGACAAAATAAAGGCATATACCGTTGTTTTGCCCCCAGGGACAGATTAGTGTAGTGGAAAATAGTTATTATTCCACGTAAATATTTAAAACTTGGCATATGAGTATAATAAATCATGATAAATAAGAGTATGTCACTCATAATACATCAATATATCGATAATGATACATCGATATATCGATCATCAAATATCATGATACATCGAATACATTCAATATTTTTAGATATCCAACAAACTTTTACTGAAGACCAAACACCTCCAGTAACACCAATTGTCAATAAACTTCAATTTCTTATACTCAATTGTCTGTTTAAAACTGTAATTGCAATGACTTTTAGAAAATAATATTAAGACTAACGAATTTTCTTTAATTTTAGTTAAGGTATGCATACACACTAGAAAAAACGAAAATCGGCCAAAAATTCCAAAATATTTTTTTTGGGTTCTATAGTATTCCTCAATTCATTATCTTTCAGATGATACCAGAATAAATATTTAAAAAACTTTTTTATTTACAAAGTGGGTCCCGCTTGAAATGGGAATATGTTTTCTAAACTTTACACTCAATTTCTAAAGATTGTTTTTTTACAATATGTCCCTTCATTCCAAACATGACTCAAGTGTGCTTAAACGTTTTGAGAAAATAATTTTTTCATTCAACATTATATCAGTTGTAAATGTTATGATGCTCCATGATAATGATTCGTTACAAAAATCATTTATAATAAAATATTAAAGTTGTCTATTTGAATAAAAAAGTTTTTTAGGTACTCTCGAGGTAGAAAATTCTTTTGAAAAAAACTTTAAATGCTATAACCTTTTTGGAGGGTCATAACATTAAGAAAGATACTGCGAGCGATTTCCATAAAAAATTATGCTTCTAAATTAATTACAACTTCGTAATCATGTTAGAAGAAATATGCTAATTAGCTTATAAAACGTTAATTAGCTAATTAGTATTTGATTTATTCAGGTTTTTTTATAATGAATCATCACTATTTTTAAGATGTTTTCATACATGAAAAAAAATAGATTGTTAAGTTTATAATTAAAAAAAAAATTTTCAAGTGTGTACGCATACCTTAATGTGTAGAAAACCTACGAAAACTGTCATATTAAGCAAAAATACATAAAGACAATCAGTCTTGAAATTTTTTTAAATTATATCCTTAATTTTTTAATAATAAAAAAATCACACATATAAATAAAAGTGGTTATTATTTGTTGCGTGTTATATTCTTTTTTGTAATGTTTTTCAACTGTGTTTTTTTTTTTGGGGGGGGGGGGAATTATAAAAATTAAAAATATTATTTATAAAATGTAATTATATATCATTATACAAAATATTATTATAAACTTTGATGTTCTAGATAAAACTCCGAGATTAACTTATTTCAGAAGTAAGTAAGTATAGCACATATAAAGAATACCCTAAAAACCCTATACACAATAGGAGTTTTTAATTTGAAACACATTTAATGCACAATCAAATGGTCTTACTATACAACTTAATCGATCCCCTTGTTTCACTGATATCGTTTTTGGCCACGCACTGATACGTCCCGTAATCTTCAGGTTGCAGATTCCTGATGGTCAGCTTCATGTACGTCTTATACGAGTTTCTCGACACGTGCGGGTAGTAGCGGCTGTCTTTGGCCACCACCGGCTCGTCGTCCCTTTCCCAGTGGTTACTTGAAGTGGGGTGAGCCACAGTATGGCATTCAAGGTATACGTCTATACCCTCAGGCGCACCCACTAGTTGGTTCTGGATCCATATTAATGGAGGGACTACAATAAAAAAATATATTTTACTAAAAGATTTGTTAATCTTTTCACATAATCTCCGTAAAAAAAAAGTTGACCTGCCTGTGGGCTAATTTCAAAAAGTAGGGAGAGTGGGATTCGCTTTGAGAGGCATGCAAAAGAGTTATCAAAGCTTTGTGGAAGGGTGACTCGCATTTCAATAAGAGTTGTCCCACAAAGTACGAAGCTTCGGGCCATTCATATGTCAAAATACTGAAATTGCTACCCAGGTCTGTAGAAACTATTAGTGAAACACCACCTGTCCGAATAGGTGTAATTACATGTTATGCCGCAAACAATATACACAAATTTTTCATCCATGTGGATCAAAAGTGGCCCAAGTCCACCAGTAGGTCTTTGTACTGTATGCGACACAAGCTGTCCCAGCCTACACGTAAAGGTTAAATAAAAATAAAATATGCTACATGTAGGCGACGGTAAAGACATTCCAAGCTTCCGAGCATATAAGCTTCAAGCTACTTGGTTAACCAGTCATCTGAGCTTCTCACTCACTGGCTAACCAGGTATCCTTCCTTACCTGACTAAATGGGCTTCTGGAAGAATGTAATATCCGGAAAAATTATTCATTATGTGTTAAGATTTAAGATTAAGAAGGGTGTTTTATTATGCAAATTGTGTATTTTTTAAATTGTTAATATAAATAGCATTGAGACTATGTATGTTGCTCGTCTTGATTTGGCGTATTAACAAGTGTCCCACTTTTATTGTATTCTTGCAAGATGTTAAACATATATTAATTTTTTAGTTGAGAGGTTATATCTTAGAAATGTTTCCAACAAAGAAAAGTCAGTGTATGTAGGGTGCGCAACAGTATGTCCTTCAAGGTACACGTTGATACCCTCAGGTACACCCAGTTGTTGGTTTTGGATCCTAACTAGTAGAGTGACTGTAAATAATATGGTGTTTTTAATAAAAAAAGCTGGTAAATATTTCCCATATTATCAAGTGGAACTTTGAATTACTTGATTGTCTTTATATTTTATCATTTGAAAAAAGTCTACAGACACAAATTGTTTTAATTTGTTTAATTATCCGTTTGTAAATGTGTCATGCATTTTGATTCAGCTATTTATGTATCCTATTTTTGTTTTCGTAAATAAAGAATACAACAGAAATACAAATTAAAATATATGTTATAACCTAGTCGATCCCAAGGTTATTTTTAAAGGTTTTTTAGCGCAATACCTCACAAAAATGAAAAAAAAACATTTTATTCTTGCAGCAAATTTTGATTTTGACATTTAAAATTAAAACTTCAAACTAAAAATATATTAAACTTACACAATATTAGAATTAAGAAGTTTGTAAAAAAAATGTGAATAATTTACGAAACTTTTGAATATATTATTTTAAGTAAATGTAACAAAGTACTTTACATTAAAAAAATTAAATCCAGTTAATTTCCCTTAAAAAATTATGTTTAATTATTTGACGAGCAATATAGATGTTATTTATTAATTAAGCGTGGTATTTTATAAAACATTGTGCGTCAAATTATTAAAGAATCATTTCTGCAGTAGGATGCTAGTAGTAACGAATACTGCAGAAGTATATAGTTCCAATTTAATACTTAATTAAAATTCCGCTATTAGTGAAAACTATTTTATAATATAGACAATGAAGTTTGAAGATCCTAATAGAAATATTATGTAAATGAACTGACTTTTATTTCAAGTTACATCCATTTTTATAAAAGTTTAAATGCTTATTCTCCAAAAGAACAGAAAATACCATAAATAACTAGATGAAAAGTGTTGCCAAGCAGCGAAAAAAACCGAATCTTTAAACTCCATTGAAATATCAAATGAAATTTATTCTTTTCATCTTCCTAATGAGGACAACTTACACTCGACTTCCTTTTTACGAAAAGAAAGAAAAATTAAACATTTTAGTCGGAAAACAAACCCAAAAAAGAAGAAATCCAAACCTCCAAATGGAAGCTGAATGATAAGATATTTCTCTATTTTTACTCTTAACATAAAAAAAATCGGGATGCGACACTGAGAGAAAGTTACCTGGCACCTGGCGCAATTCGCACAGACTCCCGAAGAAAAGTCCCGCCTTCCCCCCCTAGGTATTCTCTTCGTAGCAAAATAATTCATGAAAATTTGAATATTTTATCATCTAGATCTTCACCCGTTACGAATAAAAAAAGGAGTTTTTGAATCGTGTTGTTTTGATAAGACGGTTTCAATATTCATCGGTGAAAGAAAGTGAAAAAGGGAACAGACCTTTTGAATAGGTAAGTGAAATGCGTACCTTACCCTTAGGAGTCAATGCGAAATTCGTTTTGAATTCAAATGTAATTGCTAGGGGGTGTATTAAAGGGGTTTGTGTACAATTTCAATGAATGCATTTGTATTTACACGATAAATAATGAAAGTTTAATAAACCAAAGCTTCATTCATGATGAATAAACTCATTTCATTAATATTGAAATCGATAAAATTGTAATAATGACAACGGACTTTAAAAGTATCCTTAAATTTTAAAACGTATGTTATTACTTTAATAAATGTTTTATTTTTCACTAACATACTTAAATGAAAGTTATAAAAAATAATGATTAAAAATATACATTATATATATATATATATATATATATATATATATATATATATATATATATATATATATATATATATATATATATATATATATATATATATATATATATATATATATATATATATATATATATATATATATATATATATATATATATATATGTATATATTAAATATATATATATATATATATTATATATATATATATATATATATATATTATATATATATATATATATTATTATGTATATATTTAAATATGTTTACATAAATCATTGTATCAAAAGAAATTAAATAGCAAGATAAAGAAAATAAACGTTAAAAAGTATAGTACAAATTAAAAATATTTCAATTTGTTTTGTTTATGTTGATCGTGTTTGCAATATAGAGAAAACATAATGACTTTACAAATAGGAAAATAAGATGACAAATATAAACTTTATTTTATTTCGATATATTTGAAATCTTACACATCATATATCTGACAAAAATTAACTTAATTTATATTTACTAAATATAGTTTACCAATATAAAGTAAAAAAATTAATACATCCTAAAATAATATTAAACAATTCATTAAGATATCAAACCCAAAATTTTCTTAAGTAGTTCAATAAGTCAGTTTTTGTCAAACAATGCGTATTTTTAATATAAGCATATATATCTCATTAGTTTGACATACCAATTATAAAATAAAACTGTAGAAAACAAAACATTTTACTTAGTATAATTTATGAAAATTCTTTCTAAAACTTTTAAAATAACCACTATTGTGCACTGGTCTATTTTTTTGCATGATCATCATACATGGCTATACAATATTTATAAAATAACAGTTGAGGCATTTTATGCACTTTATGTGTCCCCGTAAATTCCTTGTAAATCGACAAATTTATGTTATGGAATAATTTAATATTATGTGTTAGCTATCTAGTTTCAAAACCAGTTAGATCCATTTTTATTTAGATTACATCATTTATTTTTAGTTTTCTTATAACATTAAGCGAAGAAGTCATATCATTCCACAGCAGCTAGATTATATTTATTTTGCGGAGTGAATGTAGCGGTTGGTTGCAAAACGAGATAACCAGGTAAATAAAGAAATCAGTTTCAAAACCAAGTTGATCAAGGTGTACGTCTGTTACTGCGCGCCGAGCGTAGCGCAGTAGTCGAGCTACCTCCCACCGCTTTGTTGCAAAACCAGATAAACCCATATTACGTTGTTTTCTTTCTTAAAGTAATACTTAGACAGAGTTAAACTTGGTTATCACTAGTGTCAATCTAATAATAAAGTTGTTTTTTAAAAAATCCATTACAAATACAATTAATTAATTTTTTTTTAATCTTGAAAAAATTGTCAATCAATTCGTTTTTGAAATTAGACGCCTCACGTGAACAACAAAAAAAATCGATCTTCTGTTTATACCGATATTTATTTAAACTTTAAAACACACACCCAAACCAAATTGAATTAAACAACCCCACTCCAATCCAAACCCGTCAATCAAGTCGCAGAAGCACCAATAAACTAAATACCTGCCGTAAAAATCGACCCGAAACTCCCAAAATTACTTTGGCAAGAACACTAAAGAAATGTCTTTGGACGCATCAAGACGACCCCCGTTTAATTAGAAATAGTCCCGATCGGAAAGCCTTAATACTTCTTCCACTTTAAGTACTGGAATGTCCAACAGAACCCCAATCTGGGGGATTCCAAGGACTTTAAGGGCAGAGAGAACCTTGCCGTACTAAAGGATTAAAGACGGTCGTAATGCTATTCAGGGTTTTGAATAGGAGTGCAAATATTTGGTCCCGCGTTTGGGAGAAAAAGCGGGTAAACTTGTTTGGAACTGGTTTTTTGTTGGTTCCTTGGCGATTTGAAGTTTGTGGGGTATTTTTTTCTGTGGAAATGTTACTAAATGGATAATCTACATTTATTTTATTTTATACATGTATAATACATTCAAGCTTTGTTTATATATTTATTTCGTATTATATATATTTTAACTTATTTAATTTTCTCCTATTCAGAACCCTGAATTGGATTATGTGAATTGAAGTTTGGGATATATTTTTGTGTTTGAACATATTACTAAATGGATAATTTACATTTATTTTGTTTGATACATGTATAATACATTCAAGCTTTGTTCATATTTTTATTTCGTATTATATATATTTTAACTTAGTTTTAATAGCATTTATTCCTATTCAGAACCCTGAATTGTATTATGTGAATTAAAGTTTGGGATATATTTTTGTGTGTGGAAATGTTACTAAATGGATAATCTGCATTTATTTTATTTTATACATGTATAATACATTCAACCTTTATTAATGAATTTTTTTCGTATTATATATATTTTAACTTATTTTGAATAGCATTTACTCTTATTCAGATCCCTGAATTGTATTATGCGAATTGAAGTTTGGGATGTATTTTAGTTTGTGTGGAAATGTTACTAAATGGATAATCTACATTTATTTTATTTTATACATTGTATACTACATTCAAGCTTTATTTATATATTTATTTCGTATTATATATATTTTAACTTATTTTGAATAGCATTTACTCCTATTTAGAACCCTGAATTGTATTATGCGAATTGAAGTTTGGGATGTATTTTAGTTTGTGTGGAAATATTACTAAATGGATAGTGTGCAATTATTTCGTTTCATCCAATTACAATGTTTGTAACAAGTTTTGTATATTTGTTTCGTGCCAATAGATTGCTTTATTACGGATAATTTTTATTATATAATAAGGATTTGTTATGCTATTAAAACCCAATATCTTAAATATATGTGTAATATGAAACATTACATGTTGTCTTCTTCAACGTAAGTAAATTTACTCACATTAATGACAAATGTCCATTGCATGTTTTTATGCACTCAAAATTTAGATATTGTTTGAGAGAAAAGACATACAACTTTTTTTTATTGCTACCTTGGAGATTATAATTTTGTTATTTAGTTTCTGTGCGGAACAGTTACTAGAAATAAGTTACTTGGGATAAAGTGCAAATTCATGTTTACTTGCTATAACGTGTTTAAACTTGTATTTGAAAATTTGATAATTATAAGCTAGTGTCGATAAATTGAAAGTTCTGAAACTTTGATCTTATATTTTATAATAACTCATTTGTAAGTTTTTATAAACACATTTATATATATAGTTTTATGGCTTTTCAATGTTTTATATTTTAATTTGGTTCCAATTTTTTTTAAGTTATACGAAACGTTATATTCTAGCTCAGTGGCCATATTAGGAGACATAGAACATACATCACATAGAACAATTAAATAAACAAAATTATACCCACATTTAACGTCAAGGTAGATTCTTCTGCTAATTGCTGGAGGAACTTCATTACTGGCTAAGCAGAGATATGCTGCCATGTGATCTCTGCTGACCGCTGTGATATTTAATTCTTCATTTCTATACTCTGTGACTGTAAATGTAATTACATATTTTGAATTACATATAGTTTAATACAAAACATATATAAATAGTTATACACAAAATACATTTTATTAGAAAAACACAAACTTAATCAGATCTAAATATGTGAACAATCACAAATTCCACTAAAATAGTTTTTTTGGGGGAGAATTTTTTTTTTAATATATTTACAAAATAAAAATATATTAAATTTTCAAAACATTCAGATTTTAAACCAATTCAACCAGATCTGATTAACTACAAACCCAAAGAAAGCACTAATCTCATTTTAGAAAATCGTGACCATTTTAAACATTTTTCATATAAACGAGATTACAAAAGGCGAGAAAATGACATGTTTCCACACTCCCCTCTGCCCTAAATAGGATTTTGACTGTAATCATATTGTCATATTCCTTTATCGGACGGGGTTGAAAACAAATCACAATTTCTCAATGTATATCTCAACTATTTGTACCATAGGCCTACAGATAAAGATTTTTAAAACTTCATAAACCGGCTTTCACACCAGTTATCATGAAAACACATTTCAGATCTTTTTATATGTCATAATATTTTTTTATCATTACAACTGATATTGTTGCAACTATTATTATTATTGTCAAGAACACTTCGATTTTTTTTTATTTAAAAAATAAAAATAATAAAAACCCACGGAGAAGTATATAAAAATAGTTTTATACAGGAAATAATAATGTAATAATAATAATAATAATAATAAAAATAAAAAAAAAGAGTACGTATTAGGATGGATCACCGCTCAGAAGGAGGTGACGAAACTAGTGACAGGGGATAAGACGATGGGGCGAAAACTAAGAAAAATACTAAAGAAAACTGTGACTTATCTCTCATAAGAATGAAGCCTTCCATAGGAAAGAAACAAGAAAATAGAGAGAAGAAAAAAAATGTAAGAACTTAGTATAGGTTACTTGAGTCATGGTTCGTTGAAATAAGTCGTGTTTTTTTCCAGTTCAATTTTTTCGTGTCATCCCTCGGTGCCCATTCCCCCAGCAAGAGGGTATAGGGATATATCATTTTTTGGAAGTTTGATACGGGATACGTGTCTTGTTCAGATTAAGTATATTTTTCGCTGTATTGGTTAAAGTCAAAACTATGGGTGGGCTTGTTACTCCAACAATGCGGCTTGTAAGGACAGGCATTGGGTATATATATATAGTTCTTAATAAATAAATAGGATGTATGTATTTTAACGTAACATAATATTGATTTTATCTTTATTCATGTAACATTTTGTGTTGATTCCCAAGCATGGAATCAGTAATAATGTTTTTGTTAATTAATTATTATAATGATTAATACTTTGTTGAAATATATGACGATAAACGAATATTACAATTGTTGAAATTACTGATAATAATGACTAAAAAAATGACAATAATGAATAGTATATTGACAAAAAAAGAATTATACCATTGACAACAAGGGCTGTATTAACGTTAATAAAGTCTAAAATATTACCATTAATGTATATATTAATTTCGACAATATAGACTATGTAATGAAAATAATAATTTCAATAATGACAACAATATTGACAATAATGACTATAAAAATACCAAACATGGTTATAATAATTAAGGATAACATAATTATACAGATAGTGAATATAATTATGTCAATTATGAATATAATTTTTCCAATAATGAATATAATTATACCAATAACGAATGTAATTCTACTAATAATAAAAATAATTATTCCAATAATAAAAAATTATCATTCCAATATTGAATATAATTCTACCAAAAATGAATATAATTCTACCAATAATGTATATAATTCTACCAATAATGTATATAATTATACCAATAATGAATATAATTATACCAATAATAAAAATAATTATTCCAATAATAAAAATATTTTTTCCAATATTGAATATAATTCTACCAAAAATGAATATTATTCTACCAAAAATGAATATAATTCTACCAATAATGAATATAATTTTATAAATAATAAATAGCATATATATTAACAATGACTAAAAAAATAACAATACTATTAATAACAAAAATGACTTTAATATTCCAATAATGACTAATTAAATGGAATAACTTAGGTAACTTTATTAACTTTCCAACTCAAATGCTTCGTGATATACCTCGGTTAAAAATATTTACCACATACGACTGATTGTTAATATTATAACTATCGCAATAATTTAACATGTTTCATGGTATACACATTTTGCGGAACAAAAACCTTGATAATATAACTTATTGTAATTATTTTATATATTTTATTACAATAAAATAGAAAAGAAAATAGATAAATTATGTAACTCGAAAAATAAAAATTATATTTTAAAAAGCTTCCTAATTTAAAATGAAATATACGGTTTATTAGTATAAGTCTCATTATAGTTTTTCTGTAAATTAGAATAAGAATATTCATTACTGTGTTATACATCTTTTTAAAATACAAAATGGCCTTCTTATTTCTTTTATACGTCCATTGTTATTGTGTTACACAGTAGCTTAAAATACAAAATACCCGCTTATTTCTTATTTATTTCTACGGTAGTACATGAACTTAATTATAAGTTGTATATATTACAAAATGCACATGGAGATATAATTATTTAGAATAAAATGTAACACCAATAATTATATTTCAGTACAAGTTTGCAGTTTTTACTGGAAGTACCATATTTATGTTTCAGATGTTCAGTTTCCTATGAACTAAAACATTTATCTTTCAGATTCCACTGCCAGTTTTTAAGTACAATAATTTATCTCAGGGGCTGTTTAATAGAAGTATGTCTGATATTATATTAAAAAAAATTAAGTATGTGGAAATCCCTGTTTGTGAATAAAAGTTTAAATTTTTAAGGTTTTTATTTTACAAAATGTCAGAAACCACATATAAAAACTGTAGATTTTAATATTTTAAAAGAATAATTTTATTTTTGTGTTTCGTTGCAATGTCTGGTTTCGAAAAACAAAACAAAAATATATCTTTGGCAACACTCCAATAAAAATTTAGACAATAATGACTATAATAACGTTCATTATATTTAATATTGATTTATTTATAATTTGAATTTCTACTGGCGCAAGGACATAATAAAATAAATAAAGTGTTTATAATTATTTAATAACCTTGCTGAAGAGTTATCACTAATAAGAGTAAATTAAAGAACTAAAAATATATTTAGCTCTAATTTATATTATAAGGAAATAAGTTACCTTAAATTGTTATTTTTTTATAAATCGAAAAAAAATTAATATCCAACCCCTATTATTAGCTTAACAATAAATATTTTTAATTTTAAACCTAATTAAACCAATTTAATTAAATATCCTAATTCTAAATCCAAAATTCTATAATTACGTAAAAATGTACATGATTTGGTCATCTGTATTAACCGCCTAGTCTAACGTAAAATTAATATAATATACCATGTGTTTATATAATGAATACATATTTCATTTAAACACATCAATCGCAAAACAAGATTTATAGATAAATAAACAAAGTTATTTAAATGATTTTAATAAAAATTTTATTAATGAATTTTAATTGGAGTTACTGGGATAAAATTGTGCTTCACGTAAGCAATCGAGTATTTGTAGAATTATTTAATTAACAAATGGGTTATTTTTATTAAGTCATCTATATTCTTAAGTAAAAATTCAATCTCACCAAATCGCTGGTGCTGCCATCTATTTATCTTACTCTACACTAAAATTCCAGCTAAGCTGAATAAAATTATCCTAGACTTGAAATGGATATTAAATATCGGTATCAGATGCATATGAGCATGTAACTCAATTTTAAAACAGAATAAAAAATATGGACCCCAAAAAGTACGATTCATTATATTTTATTTAATAAAGTGAAATAAAAATTATATATTTAAATCAAGGAAGGGTTTAAGTGCTGCCATCTACATGAATGTAATTCAACTGAAAACTGAGTTGAGATATAAAATTTTAAAGGGCTAATTATATATTTTAAAATTCATATAATAAATAATATAATAAATATCACAAAAGTAGTTTATGTTTGTTCCATAAACTACAATTTTTTGTTTTCTTAATTATTATTATCACAGTTTAATACACATTCAGAAGTATACGCTTTATATATTTAAAAATTAAAAATCAGTGCCCAATTTTATTTTACTATACGTAAATGTATGTATTGTTAACAAAATATATTTGGCATAGCTTTAATTCAGCATATTTATATAACTGAATCTACAAAAGCTATGCCTTTACTGTTTATGCACTTCTTGTGTTCTGCACTTTTTAATGTGATATAGATAAAACCGCTTAGATTTTTGCCATGTTTAACAATTAGATTTGAAATATTAGCTAAATTGTATATATAACAATTATTTAAGTATATAGGGAAAGCTATTAAATAAATCAATATAAAATATACAACTGTCTTTTGCGCGGTTGACTCTAGTGATGATTATTAATTATAAATAACATATTATAGGCAAATAAAATTAACTATTAATTAGTTGAACAATTGAATTATTTTTTTATGCCATTTGGTAAAATTTATCCCAAATATAACTTGGCCGATAAAATAAAAATGGCCAAAAATGATAACTAATTGTATTTTGTATGATGTAATATAGTGTAAAAGTCTCAAATAAATGAATAATAAAATAATACTGTTTTTTTTTAATAAATTAAAAAACCATCAAAATAGTTAACATATTTTTTTTTAATTTATAATTTAATGCTAATTAATACTAATAACAAATCAAGAAATCATACCACATTTTTGACAATAATTTAAGAAATGGTCATAAATACAAACTAATAATGTACATTTATTTTCGTTTTTCCTTTTCTTAAACTTAAGTATATAAATTTACGCTATAACCTATTCTTTTTAACCCAATTCTTGTTATTGAACGATTATATTTTATTTACTATTTATATCCTCATTGTGAACACTTAAATCAGATATATTGTTAACCTAACTTATATATGTTTAAACAAGTAACATCTAACGTTATGCCATGTTAGTTTGTTAAACTTTATTTTAGTCATTTAATATTTCTGGAGCACAGTCATGCACAAAATGTACTTATATCAAAATAATTGTTCAGGAAACGCAAAACTAAATTTCCAGTCTTATTCACATACACTCTACACAGCAATCGGATATCGTCTTTCACGTTTCATAGTTTGGTTTAGTACGAAAACCCATGCGTTTAAATTTCATTTTCAACCAAAAGCGTAACCTCATTATTTAGACGTTAAACGTCTTTAAAATAATCTAAGAGAGCGTGTTAGAGTAAAAACATTATGTTACGCTTTTAGTGTGATACTTTCTCCCACTATGAATAAAAAACATAGAAATGAAAGAAACTATGAGCTCACTTGTGAAAATCTTGAAATAAACTGAGCACGTATAGGATTTAGGTGAAAGCCCGCAGCATAAGACCGAACAGCTTAATTTATTTTTATTCTGTTCGCCAAGTTTTTTTTATGTTTAATGATCAATTCTTATTTCTAAAATCTGCTTAATTTAAAACAGGTTATCACTACAACTGAAATTGCATCAATGACATAAAGTGTGTCTCTTTTGATAGCAAAAAATTACAAAGACACACAGAGAGAAGCATATGTAATTTTAATGTAAAACACATACGGGCATAAATGGAAACCTGATGAGTCAGATGGGATAGCTTTTTCTATAACTTGTATTGGTAAAAATCATATTTCTCTAATCTTATGAAATAAACTTTATAACACTTCTTAATGATTCAAACAATTGAACAAAGTAATAGAGCTACCACTAATCTTTAAATAAGTGTCCGAGATAACCTGGTCGGATGAGTAAAATATTCAAAATCGAAGAGTTTTGTTTTTAAATATTGTTAAGTGAGTTCTACCTACGCATTAAGGCAGTTAAGATTTGTTTAGTATTTTGAAAGATGCAAAATCGTCTATTGGTGATATTTCGATATATATTCCAAAATTTAGATCCGATAATCCTTTCCATGACCAAGGCAAGATAACGATATAGCATTTGATTTGTCACTCAACTCTTCAAACTTCCTACCCACAACAAAAATGATGACATTTAAGCCATAACATATTCAACGTGCACCATCCTCCTATACCCGACGTATGGTTGTCTAACGTAGAGGTCAGTATTTGTAACGCTCCGACTACTAGCGCCCTCTCAATACGAGAATGAAAAATATAACCTTCCGACTTGTTATTAATGTATTCGTTAACTATATAAAGTAACGTTAGTAAAATCTTAAAATGAAGCAAATCAATTACAGAACATATCTTGAATCCACAGATTCATACAGAATAACCTTCTACAATGTACAAAACAGGTACTCAAAAATGAGTACCTACCTGAACATACTCATTTTTCTTTAAGTACTATTCCATCGTAAATGAACGAAGAAGTACTCAAATTGAAGTAATCGTACTTTCCCAAAAATGATCAGCGTGATTTAATATTGCTAATATCAGCTTCTATTCAAGCCATATTAACAAAGCGACCTGGCAAACTTAAAATAGGGGTTCAGAAGGTGGTTTTCTACATTATTTGATGTCGATTACTTAAATGGAAACTGAGTTATTACGACTCATTTACCTATATTTCCATTCTTTTGGCACACATTTTTACCATTTATTCTGTTTATAACTTCTTCACTTCGCCCTGGTAGAACAACTAATAAGTCACTGGAGTTCAGTGCCTGAGGATATGGGTTCGATTCCTGGTATGTCCTTTCTGTAATTCAGCGATTCTCAACCTGTGGGGCGCGCCCCCCTAGGGGGGGGGGGCGAGCACACTAGAAGGGGGGCGCGAGAATATCCAAGAGAAAATATTATTTAAAAAATTGATTAACTGACTGCTGCGCATGCACGAGACAGTGGCGTACGCAGCCCCCCTCCCCCCCCATCGGTATGAAGTTTAAAAAAAATTAATACAAAAATAATGCTTTTTTCCCCCAATTAATAAACATTTCCAAAACAAAATAAAAAGTTTAGAAAAAATTCAAACCGTTTCTTTTATGTAAAAGTGTGCGTGTGGGGGGGGGGGGGGGGGGGGTCTCGTATCATCTTTGCCCAACAGGCAGACAGCTAACAGCCTTTTAGGCGCCTTCCCCTTTCCGTCATTACAAAATATTCATCGTTTGACAGGAAATAAAAAGAAAATGTAAAATAAACAAAAAGTCAATACGAAATATATTTATTAAATGGTAAATAAAATATCGCATTTTTGGGGGGGTTTAGAATATTTTGTTTAAAAATATTTGTCGCCGGTCATTTAGAATATATCTTCTAAGTCTTGTAGTGTAAGGATGACTAAAGGATGACAAAAATAGTCAGTTCAAAAATAAAGGTCAAATGAAAAGATGTTTTGAACAGTTTTTACTTTTTGTACTCCTGAAATTGGACTTTAATTTTTGAGGCCTTTTATTTGTTTAGTATTTCTGAAAGTTATGGTGCTTTGTTTTGAATTTAAAGCCAAAATGAAACATGTATCAGATGATTGTGTTAAATTATTTTCTAGAAGAAAGCTAAGGCAATAACAATCCAGTTTAGTTGCTTTTAAAAAAAAGCGAAGGAAAAGACAACCCAACGATTAATCAGGAAAGGTGAGATTATTCCATATGTGTTTTTAAAAGACTTCATTCCTATTGTCAGTTCCCATGCATACTAATTTAAAAGAATTATAACATTTGTACTGCTTTTACTTTAAAATTCAATTGCTAAAATACAAATGACTTATATTTTGTGCAAACATATACAATTGTTTTTAATGTATGTGAAAAACAATGGCAGATTCGTAAGTATGAAAATTAATTGGGCCCGAATGACAAGTAAACTCAAGCATAATAATCAATAGTTAATGTGAATAAAATATAGTATAAAATAATCTTTTTTTCAAAATAAAAACCGGCTTTAAAAAAAGCTCTAAAACGTTTTTTTAAAAATAATTATTAATTTAAGGAACAAAGGTGGAATTTTTTTTAAATATTTAAGTATTAATTTTATGGTCATTATCACTTTTTGAAATTGGCTCTAAAATTTAAGTGTGATTTTTTTGTGAATTGGCACAATTTTTTTAAAGAGTGGTAAAAAGTACAAAATTAATTCTAAATGATTATTTTTTTTCCACTAGTCCCTAAATTAAAATTTTTGTACTCTGTAGTATTTTATTTCTTAAAGTATATATATATTTTTAAATCAATCAGCAAAAAAAACCTCTTCGAGCATGTTTACATAATGGTCTGAAGAGACTGTGATAGTCTGTTCATTTTCCTCGAAAAACCATGGGTGATCTGATGGGACGTGCGTCTCCACTTCTTTTTTTCTACCAGTTTCCCTGAATGTTGTCACCCACCAAAAAATAGATTTCCGGTCCAGGATATGTCCCAAAAGCTCAATATTGAAGCGATTTCGGAAAGCGCGCTGGGTTGAAACCGCCGAACTTCCGTTGGAATAATAGGCCTCTACGGCAAATGCACACTGTTCGTTACTCCAACGTATGATGGCGTCTGAACCACAAAGCCACAAAACTTTAAAATCTATTCGAGACCACGCCTACCTGCCTGGGGCTGCTGTAAGCTTCAGAGCACTCACTTCAAAAAAGGAAGTTAACTTGCCGCACCCTGCGTATATATATAAATATATATATATATATATATATATATATATATATATATATATATTTATACACGTGTAAAGTAATCTGACGATCACCCCCCCCCCTATAAATTTCTTGTGTACGCCACTGGCTCGAGATGATATCGGACGTGTGGATTCCCTTCCACAAACATTACTTATTTTTTTTCTCTTTTGTTTAGTCATGCTTCTGTTTTCTTTCTTTTATTATTCGAAAAAATGTATTCCCGGTTTCTAAATTTAGCTCACCCCGTCTAGGTTAACTTTCATTAACGAATTTATCTACTTTCATATTCTTTTAATGTTATCTCCCTGTTTGGCTTTTATTTCAAATATAATATTTAAATTTTCCCCGCTTTCATTCCCTCATCTGTTCACCGCCCGCTTGTCAAAATGCCAGATGTGGTTTCTCGCCAACGTTGGCTTACTTTAACACTTGTTTTGGCAGTTAGTTAAAAATAATTTGAAAACAGAATCCAAAATACTCAATATACATTATTGTTGTAAACATTTTATTGTAAGCGGGGGGGGGGGGGGGAGAGTGGGGGGGGGCGATGAAAACTGTGATTGAAAACTGGGCCGCGAATACTGAAAGGTTGAGAATCGCTGCTGTAATTGTTGAAATTTATTGAAAGTGATTTATGAAGACAGCCTATGTAGCAGTTTTACTCATTTTTGAGTACGTGTCTATTAAAAAAATTAATCTTATGTATTTGGAGCTCTGATAAGCATTAAATGTACTCAATAATGAGCATATTTTACTTATTTTTGAGTACCTATATTTAACAGTGTGATGGCGAGGTTTTTGTTGATGATCAAACCAAATACTATTTCAAGGTTATGGTAAGATGTCATTTCAGGTAAAACCCCTCTCGCCGTACTCCAACATATCCACAGACGATTTTATTTGACGTAGACACTACTTATGTAAGAATTAAAGTACCTATGAACACCGTCCTTTTTCTTACGTACCCAGTTTCGTCCCGACCAGAAACGGTTGTCCGTCCTCCCGCTTCCACTTGATCTCCGGGGTCGGATTTCCTGTGGCCTTGCAGGACAGGGTCACGTTCTGGTTCTCCATGACGGTCACGTTCCTGTTGGTCATGTTGGTCACGAACTCCGGGGGTTCTGCGGAGAAAGCACGAGTGCGGAGGTTGAGCTTTAAAGCAACACTTGGTAAAATTGTTATAAATGCCCTAACGAGGGGTGGAGGGAAGATCAGAATTAAAGGGGGTTGGGGATTGTTGGAGGTACATTGGATTGCATTTGTCTACGTTTCATATTTAAAGATTGGAAGATGTAATGTCTACAATTGAAGAAGTGTTAGAGTACATTTATGATTATATTTTTAATATATTATATATTGGAAAATGTAATAAAATTAGTATATTACAAGTAAATGTTTTAATGATTAAATTACAATATTATTTATGATTAGTCTATCATTGTAAATTGTTAATGATTGTTTTGTAAAAAAATAACGATGACTTACATGGTAATATCGTTTTATTTTAATTGGGTCTAGATAATGCCCTCTAACGGAATCATATGATTTGTAGTTTCGCCTCTAGCCCATCACATTGAGACGTGGCTGGATGTCAATTGACGGGACAGCCCCGTTAAACGTAATTTAAAAAAAAATTATATGAAATGATGAATTTTATAGTATTTTTTATGGTGTTGTTGGTAGTGATTATTTTTATTATACTGCTATTTACTAACTGTCCTAAAAATGTATACCTTATTGAATAATTATTTTTCTAAAATAATATTAATGATAGCATAAAATACAATATAGCATACATATACGATACATATAGCATAAAATACAAATTATTGCAGTTATATTTTCAGCATAAAATGGGAAATTTGGTTATACTGTAAACACTTCCATTAAAATATTTTATTACATAAAATTAATTGGTCAACATTCATAAAGTTTAAAATGCAATTATATACTAATACAATAAAATTATTTTAAAAATATCTAGGTGACTCTGCCTCCTACATGTTAACGCTCCTCCATCCCCGGAGACTGTGCTGGGAAAGAACAACTCGGCTTCCGACGAGAAACGTGGTCTGTACTCATTTTAAAAATAAATGTTTATTCATACTTTAACTTTTCCGTAGCTCCTTGCAAATATTCAATCTGGCCCTACTCACCCTCAGTATTCCCACTAGTTTGCATCTTCCCTTCTTTAACAATGCACTGCTGAGTCTTACTACTCCTCATTTCGGAAATGATGCATTACTTAATGATCAACAACATAATTGCAAAACAAAATCAGTTAATCGTCGTCAGCTATTGTGTTTGTTTGAATAGCTCCCATGCTTTGAGTTTCGGCTTAAGTTATTTGGATGCCAAATGACGATCATTATTTTATCTACTTTTAAAACTTATTAAGCAAGGTCATTCGATTATAAATTAAATTAAAAATATGGCAAACTAAAGCAATTTATGACAACTTTTACATTTTATAGATATAACACTTTGTCTAATTAGTGTATGGGTATCTAACAACGCCACCTTTATAGTGAAAGCCATGATTTTACAAATTTCAATAAAATAAGAAAAATATCGCCTGAGATCTGAATACCCAAATACAGACCCCCTTGTAATATCGTTCACCGAGATCGCGAGATACTGATTCATTTCTGACATAAGTATTATATTACAATAAAAATACCATCATCGTAGCCAAATACCGAAAGTTACTTTTTGAAAAGATACTCAAAATATGGAAGAGGAAAGAGGGTAATCAATTGTCAGAGGCATTCGCATTTTTTTAAATTTAGAGATTAATATACTTCATAAATATAATAGCACTACTTTTGACAGTATTTTAAAACTGTATAAATGGTCCCAAAAACCTGCAATCATATTTTCTACTGTATATCTTCTGTATGCATTCTTCTGTATATATGTACGAGATTTTAAAATATAGCATTGCATAAAATATACAAAATACAACAATATAGTTGCAGAAAAGAACATTGAATTAAGTAATACCATTTCAAGACATTTTAAGATTTTAAAAATATCATAAAGCATTTCGTGGCGCCATCTATGAGAAAACTTATGAAATAAATGAACACCAATACATTTGTTATCTTCCGTCGTCAATAATTCATTTTTCCCAATAAAATAAAAATAAATCAAAATATATGTAGTTATGTTGCAAATTAATTATAAAATATGAATTATATATTTATTAATGCTTAATTTTTTTCAGATTGTATCACTTTCAAATTCTACGAAACAATTTATGGATATTATTAAAAAAAAATTCCCAGGTCTGATTAGAAAATTCAATACTATATGCCCAATAGAACTGGTGTGGTACAATCATCTAAAAAAAAAATATTTCGAAGAATGAAAAGCGCCTCATATTAAATTAAATATTTATTTCAAAAACAATAAATTATAAGGTTTCAAATAAAAAATCAAAACATTTCAGAAAATTGCTTAAAACTTATAAAAAGTTGCAATATTTTTTTTCAAAATATAGATAACACTTACACACTGTATTTGTAGTTAAATTAAAGATGGTGCAACTAAGTCTGGGGACCTTAATCCCGGGCCTAACTATGGTAAATTTGGGCCATGATAAATGTATATTATTCAATGCCATATACTTACAAAACGATCTTGTGGCTTATTAGCAATACGAAATGGGATAACACTCTACTCTATCTTATATAACGTTTATTATTTTTATTTATATAAAAGTAAACGTACGTTAAATTAATGTATTACTTTAACGGTCTCCACACTTGTATAAAATTTATAAAACATGTATTTTATTTTCTAATTAATAAATTTACATTTGTATATCCGAATGAAAAGTAGGAACCTTTAGCTTTTAAGAAATACGGAAACTGCTCAAATTCCTTATAAGACTGTTAACGATTACTGTTAGCGATTTTCTCCCCCTCCCTTCCCCCCCCCCTCCTCGAACAATTTCACGTAGCAAAGTCCCCTACTCTCTGTTAAAAAGGCAATCTCATATTTGGCTTAACTTTTATCATTTTGACGAAGCACACGCCTTATATATACTTCAATAAAATATTTTGTCAAACTGAGGAAATTATTTTTGTCTTTTTGCAACGGAATTTATTTCGTCAAAAATGAGGAAGATTTTAACTAATAATAATGTGATATCGACAAGATGACAGGAACCGCGGACCTCTCGTTCCATAGTACAACGCTCTATCGACTCTTCCAAAAACGCTCATTTGAATTATTGTAATAAGAACCAAATATTAGCTGATGACCCAGAAAAGGGCCGAAAAGGAATATGAGTAAACAACTTTCGTTTAAAATTTGAGGATTCTTGTTTCATCAAAAGTCACGTGATTCAATGACGAAACGATTGTGAATTACAACGAAAGTATAGCTTTGACGATCGCAGAATTCTCAAAAATGACAGTGTTATTTCTAAAATCGTTAAAATGCAAAGTAAAGCTGTTTATTTCAGGAGAAAAAAAATTAAATATTAGAGTTTTCTGAAAACACCAAACTTTTTCTGCATATCATGTTAACAGATAGAACGCTTTATGCAACTATCCTAACATCAGGTGTCAAGGGCGTGAATGATCCTCCTTTGTTAAGTAGACAAAGAGAGTTCAAAACCAATTTCTGGAACAAAAAGCGCAATTCGTCCCTCGTCCATCACTATTGACAAAGAGGACGGTAACCCCGTCTCGGCCGATTGTTGAGTGGAACTGTCAGGAGAGTGTTTTGTATGGAAAGGCCTAATATCTCAATTATGTGATGAACACAGAAAATAGTTCGTTCCATTCCTTTTTATTTTGTTGCATTTTAACTATTAGTTTATTTTTTAACAAATACATAAAAGTAAAAAAATAATTATTTTTCTAACACAACTTTTTGCTATTAACCGTTACACGTGCACTGGAACAACATGTGTCCATAGAGAATAGATATCTATTGGAGGTATTGGTACATTTTTGATCTGTGAAATGGGGAAAGATTTTTTAAAACGATTGTGGTCTGATGTATGCTGCTTGAGGCATGACAGGTAACACCTGTTAGGACATGTGACGTTTAGTTAATGATTTTTACATATTGTCTTCGGTTGCGGTTTTCAGTATTTTGACACCCGAATGGCCCTACCCCGAATCTCCGTGCTTTGGGAAGGATTGTTAACGATTCCTCAATCAGAGAGTTACACACCTCTTATTGTAAGTGTAAGTAATTCTTCCACAAAACTTTAATAACTTTATTTCAAGCCTCACAAAGCCAAAAAGTACTCCCACCTTACTACTTTTAATAATTTTGGCCACCGATATTGCAACTTTTCTGTTACTGAACCCATGTAAAAAGGTTAAAATTAAATATTCTAATCACATCACTAGTAAACCTTAACAACTGATGTAGGAAAAAATAAAATTGAAGATGCTAATCTTAAACGAAAGCATCATATTCTATGTCGAAACAATTGATGTATTGATCGCTTTTAAACACAATATTACTAAAAATGATCAATTCTGCTTTTCAAATCGTATTGTATTAGTTGTAAAGAAAAATTAAGTTATTTTTTAAAGAATGTTTCAAATAAACATTTTGCAAGATATCGACGTACAGATTTATTTGAGACAAAAACTAAAATTTAAAAAAGCAGGTTTATATAATTTTTAAAAAAAGGAGGCCAACCAAACTTTCATTAAAAAAATAGCTAGTCGTATTGTGCAGTTAAACATAATGTCTAAATTGACTCAAATATATAATATATTGGATTTTATAGTTGTTTGCTTATAAATAAAACATACATAATCAAAATAAATAAACCAAACAAAACTAAATACATTTTATTATTGTATCCACATATGTAAATGATTATCCATGAAATATCAACAGAGAAAATAATATTTTTAAGATGCAAAATTATATAATAATTCTTAGAATTGAATAAGTTTAACACAAGTTTTATAAATATATTTATATACTAAAAAAAGAAGTTATTTTTAACAACGAGTATTTTTTAATAAGAGTATGTGTGGGATTATTTAATAGTAAAAAAAAATGTTAAATCTTGTGTAAAAGCATTGAAGAAGTGGGAGATTTATAATGCAGAAGCTCACAGTCAGCGCCAAAGGTGCAAGGGTGAATAGCAATGGTATTAAGTCTAGATGTGTATTGATTGATTTTAATAATAATTTTGAAGCTTGAAGCTAATAAAAACGAAAACGTTACCATGTTAAATATTCGGATTTATTGTACGGATTTATTTTACGTTATTTTTAATTTGTTCCGAATGCGATTTGTTAATTCATTTAAAACATACGATTTGAAAACAATATAGATTCAATTTATTTTTACGTATGAAAGTTTAAAAATATGTCTTCTGAAACCGTTATAAATACATTTAAAAAAAACTAAAAGGAATTTTAAAATTATGTCTCTTATGTGCACAGTTAGAGGTCGAGTAGTATCTATATTTAATTTTTCAGACATTTCCGTACAGTAAAAGTTAGTGTTTAGCGTGACAAAAAGTGATACATACACATATATTATTTCTTTCAATATTATAGGTAATAAAATATATCAGTATTTAAACTAAAAAAAAATCTAGTAGTAAATATATCAGTATTTAAAGTAAAAAGAAAAATCTATTAGTAAATCTATAACACATTGCAAAACATAATTTTAAAACATTTTCATGGGGTTAAAAATACAAGAACTTTCATTTGATGAGTTACATAGAATATTGCTATATAATATAATGTATTAGCAATGCATGTTACCATTGGCAAATTGATTTAAGTCATTGTAGTTTAATTCATCCCTGTATATCAATAGATGCATATTGCAACGCAATTTCTAATTTGAATTATTTGGCGAAATACATTTGTGAGCGAATTCCGGTAATTCTTAGCACATCTATTTCCGTTGTTGTATCTAAACTGAGGAACTTTTAAACCTATTATTCATATTTAACCTTTAGGAAGCAGGTGTTTGATTTTAGCATGAGATTCGGTCGAAATATCGGACAACCACCCTGTAAAGGTTAAAATTTAAAATTTCTAATCATAAAATAAAGTATCTGTGTCTGTCTGTGTCAAGCAAAATAAATATCTTACACCACTCAGTTATGTAAACATTATCATGTTAAATATATATATATATATATATATATATATATATATATATATATATATATATATATATATATATATATATATATATATATATTGACACGGACAGACACATATACTTTATTTTATGATTAGAAATTTTAAATTTTAACCTTTACAGAGTGGGTGTCCGATATTTCGACCGAATCACATGTTAAAATCAAATACCCGCTTCTTAAAGGTTAAATATGAATAATAGGTTTAAAAGTTCCTCAGTTTAGATACAACAACGGAAATAGATGTGCTAAGAATTACCGGAATTCGCTCACAAATGTATTTCGCCAAATAATTCAAATTAGTAATTGCGTTGCAATAAGCATATATTGATATATAGGGATGAATTAAACTACAATGACTTAAAGCACTTTGCCAATGGTAACATGCATTGCTAATAAATTATATTATATAGCAATATTCTATGTAACTCATCAAATGAAAGTTCTTGTATTTTGATTATGAAAATGTTTTAAAATTATTTTTTGCAATGTGTTATAGATTTACTACTAGATTTTGTTTTTTTACTTTAAATACTGATATATTTTATTACCTATAATATTAAAAGAAATAATATATGTGTATATATCAATTTGTGCCACGTTAAACACTATATTTTACTGTACGGAAATGTCTGAAAAATTAAATATAGATAATACTAGACCTCTAATTGTGCATATGAGAGACATAATTTTAAAATTAATTTTTTTTTAAATGTATTTATAACGGTTTCAAAAAACATGTTTCTAAACTTTCATACATAAAAATAAATGGAATCTATATTGTTTTAAAATCGTCTGTTTAAAATGAATTAACAAATCACATGCGGAACAAATTAAAAATAACGTAAATACATCATAAGTTCTTGAATCAAAACAGACCAAAAATAATAGTAGCAAGTGTTCAGTTTCGAAGAAAATAATAACATAAAAAAAAACATTAGGTTTTCCAAAATTGTGAATGGAGGATTACAGCTTGCTTTTAGTAATAAATACATTCCATTAACATTCAATCAATTTAATCAATTAATATTCCATTAATAATCAATTAAGATTTATAGGTTGTTATTTGTTCAATTTGACTTGAAAGTGATTTTTAATAATACCTTTGTATACGAAAATTCCATAATTCCTACAAGGTACCCATTTATCTCATATATGAATCTTAGAAGGTTAACGTAGAAAAATATTTAATAAAAAATATTTATAAACCTCAAATTTTTATATGAATATACCATTATAATTCCAATAAATAAGTTAACATATTTGTAAAACAATTGTAAGTTTTTAATTTTTTTTTTAGAAATTAGACTTTGAGTGTTAAAAATTGAGTTTATATACCCATTTCCCCCCATCTTACTATATTCTTCAAAAAGGCTACCGATAGAAGTTTATATTTGAAATAAATAAATCCGCATGGGAATATAAGTCGAATGTATTGATGATAGAATGCCGCATATTATATTCATTCCCGTTCATTAATATATTCCTATAATTTTTTTCAAATTTGTTATTTAAATGTTACTGAAACAGGGACTAAGGTACGTACACATACATTTTTAAGCCAAGTTCTCGTCTTATCTGCTTTTAAAGATTCCATGAATTTTAAATATTCAAGAACATTTAAAGCAATAAAATCCTAATACCATCCCCACACCAAAAAAGACAATCACATTTTGCATAGAAAGAAAACCAGTTACATCCTTTCAATAGATTTTTTTTCTATGTCTTACGTATAAGAACAAAGACTATATTAAAGGACTTATGTTTAAAGTTTAAAAACTCCTCGCATGGATGCAGGTCTTTCGGAAAAAAAAATTGCAATTCTATAAAGAAAATAAGAACCGATATTTCGACTTAAAGGTTATCGTTGGCTGAATACAAAGTGGATGATTTTGAGGCTCAGGTGTTTTGTAATAGGATGCTTAAAAATAGAGACAAAATGGTTGAGTTCTTTTGAAGGGTATTCATGGTTGAGGATAAAATTATTTGTAAGTTTGAATTTTGAGGAGTTCTGAAATGTGCAGGAAAGTTATCCGGGTAATTGATTTAGGTGTTGTTAGTGGAATTTAGTTATGGTTTAAGTTTTTTGGGGGCTTTTTATCGTAACATATTGAATAGTTCTGACATTTCGTTCGGGATATATTGAAAAAAAAATGTGAGGAATTTCGATGCCCAATGGAATGGATATTTGAATGTAAAATTATATATATATAAAACAATTGTTTAAAGTTATGCATGTATTTTCTTTTAAAAAAAATATTTTTTATATTCCCGTATTCTCTAAATGAATATATATTGTATATAATATATTTTTATAATTGTAAAATCAAAAGAAAAATTAATTCTAAAGTCTAAGAATGAAATTCTTATTTGTGATATATATTACTATTTCAATACACTTTTAAAAAAGTGAAATTATTATAGTGAAATTAACTTTTAATGTACTTCTAACTATGGCCAGTACCAGTATTAAAATAAACATATATCAATTTAAGACAGTTCTAAAAATATATGTTGAACATGATTTATTCGTATGTGATGATTGTAATTTTCAAAATGTATTCTATTATTTTCCTTAAAATGTATTAAGGGAGACTTCGAATTATTCAATATCAGGTTTCATAAAACTATTTAAAAAATTAAATATGAAAAAATGAAAAATTGGCGAATGCATGGCGTTTTGTTTTTTTAGTTCAAGTGTTTCAAATTTTCACAATTAAACAACAAAATTGGCAAAATAAGAAAAATATGTGCACATATAGGCTAAACTTTGAGAAAATACTATTGTGAGCCAATAAAAGTGTTGTATTGTAATCTGCTATATAAGTTTTATTGAGAAAAATGTACTAAAATATGAGTATGAATCATCATTAACTCTCATAGTTATTGAGGTTAATTTATTTTTTGTAATTTGAATTAACAATTCATAAATTAACCAGTCAAATTGAATAATAAAATTTTTTAAGAAGAACACAAAAGAAGTTTTGCAAGTATTGTAGTACTTTGTAAAATTGTCCAATTTAAAAAAAAAATATTCTGAATTAATATCTTAAATATATGGTTTTTAACTACATGCGATTAACCGTTTCATCCGTTTAATACCATCGCAATACTTTTAATATAACTCACCCCGTGCCTTTTCGATCGGCGTCTCTGCTCAAAGTCAATCTGCAAAATGGCCGCCTGCAAATTGTTTATTTTAGAGTGAAAACCCCAGTAACCGATCCACGCTGTTTGTCGAGCAAAGTTTTCCAATTAAACTTGTAATGCTGCTCTAAAGGTTTCTCTTCGAATGGCATTTGTATTTGGTTAGAATCTTGTGCAAACACGGTGTGTGCGATTGCGAACAAACAGAGTGGGCCTCGAGCATTCTGATCGCTGAGTAGGAAGGCTTTTAAGTTAATTTCGACGCTTTTAAAGACGACCCAAGGTGAAAAGGAAGAGTTGGTGAGAGGTAATTTTTAATTTGTTTTAGTGGAAATTATAAGTAATTGTAAGGTAAACTTACAAAAAGTATATTAGATGTAATCTTTGGAAAAAATATTTTAATGCTTTGAAGTATACACTTTTTGTTAAGAAACATCTCAATTATATCTTAAGAATCAGTTTCCAGCAAGCCACAAACAATTAAAATGCAAATAATAATGGATATATGTATATTCTGTACCTCAGGCTAGACAGGCCTAAGTTTAAATTTGGCGAATTTTGTTTAATTGCAGATAATATCTTAAAAGTTCGTTTTCTATCGAATCATACCATCAAAATGCACACAAAATAATTTTTAAGCCTTTAGCAAGAGCTATAAAATCAAAATTCCAATGCTTTGCAATGAGAGTAGGATTCAGTTTTCCGCTCTCCTGTAAATTTTCCAAAGTGTGACCTAGGCTCATCTGACACTGAAGTACAGAATTATGCTTCATGATCCGTGTGTCCAGTATACAAGTGAATACTAATACCGTAAAAAAAAACAATACTACCCAACAAAAAGTTCTTATCTCTAGGAGAAAAAATAGAGTTTTAATGATTGAAGTTCATATGAATTTTTTGTAATATATATATGTATATAAATGTAGTTACAACATATTTTATTTCTGATAATTAATTACCAAACATAGAAACATACTTTTTGTCAAGCAATAGCAATGTAATAAGTTATCTGAGGTAAATATTAAGTTAGTTGAAATAATATTTTTTATTACAAAAAAATACCCTTTGTATTTGGCACCAAAATTAATATAGTACACATTGCATTCCCAGATTCCTACTTAAACCCCATTAAATCGCATTGTACTATAATAATGTTTATATGAAATATACAAATAGCCTTTTCGATTTATAACTATAATTAATAAATAATATGTAATTTAAATTGCAGACGTTTTAAATCAAATCACAAGTAAACAAATATCTATAAAGCTGCTATTAAGAAAATATAAATGATGTTTTATATGAAAAAATAGTAAATATAATATGCACATTATTTATAAACGATATAGATTTTAATACCAACAACATGTAGAAACCCAGCTTGGCTCTTTATGGGATTCGTACTAATTTGGCAAGCGTAGTACCCGGTGTCGTTTTGAGTGACGTTTTTTATCTGTAAATGCCACGAGTTATTGGTGTTTGTCACGTGAATACGGTCTTTTCCTTTGAAGACATTCGTGCCTATTGACAGTTGATCTTTGTTGTTTACCACACTCCAAGTAATCTGAAATGTAAAACAAAATTTAATTAAATAAATAAAATTGGTGTTTTCTCAATAATGCATTGGTGTTTCTATTTTTTTATATATCGCATTACAGGCCTGATGTAATTCTGCTATTTTAGGACCTAAGTGGTCATTCATTAATATTTTTTTCAATTGTTACAAGTGTGTTGCAGTTAGCAATATTGTATTTTGATCAGCAATTTTTTTGTAATCTATCTAAAATAATGTTTGTATTATTTCAGTTCTAATTTTACACAGTTACCGATGTTCTAATCGTTTCTACTCAATATTTAATTTATTATTTGTTTAAAACTTTATTCAATAATAAACGGATCTTACCAACTATTTTCATTGAATAATATATTAAAATGATAACTTTTATAACAGCATGCCAATTCACTTATACTTATATCTTAGACATTTAATTGTATCTTATTGATTCCGTGACGTTTTTACAAGTGAAGTTCAATTTTAGATATATTAATATATATATTGACATCTATTGGACACTCAAATATAATATATTGATATAAAAAATATTAAGCTATTAAAATAGTTTTGTTTGATTGTGATTACCAATAAATTATTTAATTTTAATGAATGCTATTTTGCTCTTCAAACAAAAATATTTGTTTTTCTATGTTTAAATTCCAATACCAATTGTATTTTGCTATATTCAACAATTCGAAACATAAGAAACATTACTAAATTGTAATGTTTTAAAATATTTTAAATACAGGTTTAAAGCAAATATAGCATACAAATGTTGTCGTATGTACCAAAATATTCGATTCAAATAGGTTGGAAAGTATTTTAAAATAAACGATAAAAATTTCCCAATAAAACATTTGCATTTGCATTGCCCTATAAGCACATACATACTTTATGATCACCTAAATTTTCAACAACACATCGGAGAATTGCATCTTTTCCTGCAATTACTTTTATCCCCGAAATGTCACCAACAAACTCTGGCTCCGGTGATCGGGTACTCACTAATCCTGAAACAAAAGAAACACAATATTTTATTCATAATTTAAAGTGTTAAGACAATAGGCTGTGCATTACAATTGTCATTCAGTTCAAAATATAAACTAAGCTTTTTTAATAAAGGACAGTTTTTGCCAAAGTGGATTTTTCTCTATCCAACAATAATAATCCAAATATGTGTTTTCATACGGTCCGGTTAACTGAGATCTAATTTGCTTTAATTGGTATCTAAATGCAGGGTAACCGGATATGTTTTGGAAACAGGGCCTAAGGAAAACATCCCCTATTTAACAAAACAAAATGTCCAAATACTGAGGTAGAACAGAAATCTTACGAGAATATACAGTAAACAAATGCGCAACAGTCGAATTCATAACATCTACCGGTTTGGCGCGATTTGGCGGTTTCAATTGGCGCGCTTTTCATTCGGTAAAAAATTTCGATAAATTAAACCTACTTGTTACAGCTATAAACATGGTTTATTATCAGTTATAAAAGTATCCTAAGAAAGTTTATATATTTAATAATTGTTTTACTTAAAATAAAACTTAAATTTTGATATTTATTATTTTCTTTTATACAAGTTTTTTTGTAGCAAATGTGCGCTAAGCAGTAGTTAATTCGGAATCTTTTTCACTCTACACTGTTAAAAATTATTATGACCTTGCATCAAACTTTGGTACCCATTTAGCTTTAATCAACATTTGGTACTTAGTTTCCCCATTTTGCGGTGCTACCACGGATGGTTTAGTAGTGAAACGTTACACCAAACTCATAACGTTGCATAAAACTCAAAATTCGAGTTTTGTTAGTATTCTAGTAGTAGTATTTATGTAGGAAAGCTGGCGACACTCTGATCTTATTATGACAACTTGTCACCGATCGGGATCGAACTAGGAATCCTCTGAACGCCTTGATCCACTGGGCCACGGAGGCCCACGTTTGTAATTGTCTTTTTTGGACGTGCTTGTTGATGTAGCGACAGCAAAAATTTTGGTTGCAGTAAAGGAGGTTGAACCAATTATTACCATTAAAACAAAAACTTGAAAAAGTCGTGTAGGCGCATCAGCTATTTAAGGCAACCACCACACTTTCTATTTCTTTGAATTAAATATAAATATGTTTTATACATTTTTATATATTATATCGGAAAATGTATATTTAAACTCGGATGCATAAATTTATAAATATATTTAAATATTTTATTCATGCATCTATTGCATATAAAATTATATTCACGTGTGATATTTTACCGAATCACATTTTAGAAATATTTATATAAAATATTCACCATTATTAAACAATATATAACAGCATACATTTAAACAGCCCAACTGAGGGTACTGTAACATACATAATAGATTCCATATATTTCAATTTGCAGTTTAAGTTGCGAAATATAGACTCAAATCAAGACATATAACTTTAGTTTTTTTAAGGTATTTTCACCCATTCCTTTAAAGACTTTCAGATAAATTTATTACTTCCTGGAATTCAATTCTTAGGCATGTTATTGCCGTCTTGAAACTGGGCTTGCTAATGCCCGAGACACTTCAAACTTTCTCGCACTTCCCCTCCAGAGCGAAATAAGCAAGAAATGGAAATATCATTGAATAAGTCTCTGGGTGTGTTTCCCTGGGCAACCATTACGGGAATAAAATGCATTATTTTTCCACTGCAGAAATTGAAATAGAAAACGTTTTGTTGTTGTTTTGAAGTTCTGACAAAGTTTTCTATCCCCATAAGCTTGTGGTGTTTTAGTAGCTTGTCTGAGAAGAATGCGCATATAGGGTCACATATATAAAGAATAATAGTTCGGATAAGTTATTATTATAAAATAGATTACATGAAATGGACTATATATTTAAATATAAATAAGTTGATAAATAATGTTTTTAAAAATATTGGCTGATAGTGATATAACTATATTCACCCTCTGATGAAGCCGGACGACTTACAACAATATGCATAAAGTTTTAATTAATAAAAGTATTCGATGTTTAACTATTTTTCACATATAAACCCTAGCAAATTTTTGAATGTGAAACCAAAGCACGTTTCGAATTGGTCTCACCAGTATTTGAAGAGGAAATGTATGGGTTTTATATTAGTATTAACAACATCGTTACTGTGTTTACTGGGGTATGACTAACAATGAAAGTGAAAATGTGTTTGGGCGCCAGTAGCCAGTCTGCTGAATGTGGATTGTGTGAGGTTCTCTGTGAGTTTTCTCATCACATTGGTACCATTGTGGTTTTTGACATTATAGCAATCACCAAGACATTAGTACTATAATATGATAAATATATGTGGTTAGTGTACTGCTTAAGAAATAGCGTGTTGTTTCACTGGAATTGGAATTTTTCAAGTTATCTGTGATTTATTAATACAAAAAAACGATTGACGGATTTGTTAAACAGAATTGTTGTTGAATAGAGGCCTATTTTAATGATCAGTGAAATGACCTCTTAATTGGAAGTTTTAGGTTCGAATATCAACTTTGAGAGAGTCCGTAAGCTCATGAAATAAAAGTTGTATGTTTCGTTCCACGTCGGCCCCTAACACATACCCACCGTGTAGATAAGAGTGGTGTACGTTAATAGGTCGTTTTAAAAACACGCATCAGTGCTGCATTTTCTACCGAACGGCTACCAAAGATTTTATCTCAATCTTAAAAACATTTTAAGTCAAGTAAGTGCTTTTTGTTAAAGAGAAATAGTATCACCATAAAGACGTAAGTAGATTTACGATAGATCATGCAGCTAATTAAAAAAGATCACTTCAAAAGATTCGGAATCTATCCAGAATGAAAGACCCAAGAACACTGCACGTAATCTTGGATTATGGTTAGATATAAATGGTAACACCTGTACTGCCTCTACGTACACCTGCTGCTGGCATTTGAATCATGCAATATTTAAGGTGAAACCTTTCTCCTTTACACGGATAATGTTTGCATCGGTACTCACAAATCTTCTTATTACGATATCAATGCTCTAACCACCAGGATATCACGTGCCCAGCAAAATAATGAATGATTAATTCTAACCGTGTGTATGGAATTTCTAAGAATTTCTATAAGGGTTCTTTTGTCTGGGTTCGTAACCCTAAAAACAAGGAAAATACACCAGAGAATATCAGAAAAAATAACTTCGACGTAAAATTATAAATGGTTACCCATAAAAAAAATCAGCATAAACCCTTCAATCAAGTTGTGAAATTACAGGTTTTATGAAGGCAAATTAAAAACTTTAAAAAAAATACTGCATTTTTATTGCAGGTTTAATGTAAAAAAATAGTAATTATATTCTGACAGGAAAACTTTTAATAAATCTTGAAGTAAAATTAAAATTAAAAAAAAATTGCAGTTTTTTAAAAGATCTGATGGCAAAGAATACAGCATTGAGATTTTTAAAGAGAAAATGCGATTTTTGAACGGTTTTATGCAGGCAAATTAAAACTTCAAATAACCATCAGATATTTTTTTTGAAACTTTAATGTTGAAAAATAAAGTTCATAAAAAATGTCAAAACTAACAGCTTATTGTTATGTTTTTAAAAGTCCTTGAACAATGCTACTCAAAGTCTTTTAATTTTCATTTTACAGTATAAAGTGAGTTGGCACTGGTTGGAAACTGGTCTTAACTGGTTGGTAATTGGTACATTCACCCTATTTATTCTATTCATTCTTTGAAATATTTTTTCAAAATTTAATATCCGTACAAAACGATTTAATCTAAAAAACAAGAACATTTGATAAAAAAATATAGAAATTTTCAAAAGAATTAAAGGTTTTCTTCTGAGCGCGGGGGATCCTACTTAAAGAAAGGGACTCTGTGCGAAGGCACGTTTGGCACACCCCTAAGGGCGGCCCGGGGTCTAAACATCCGCACGCCTACATAGGTGCATGATATACTAACTCCCTTGTCTTCTAACTATGGTTCAAATTTGGAAGCATTGTGTTCGGGTCTTTCCTTCTGGATATATCTAAATTATATCTCTAAAAACTTTCCAAATGTCACAAAGAGCACGTTATGTAGATCTGAGCGACGTTGATTTGAAAAAATCAACTAAATTCTGTGGATATAGAATGCAACCCAAATTCAACAATTATTTTGCATTTCTTTTTTTTAATATTTAA
Source organism: Troglohyphantes excavatus (assembly GCA_963932185.1). Classification (NCBI taxonomy): domain Eukaryota; kingdom Metazoa; phylum Arthropoda; class Arachnida; order Araneae; family Linyphiidae; genus Troglohyphantes; species Troglohyphantes excavatus. The sequence goes on along the minus strand of OZ010668.1, from coordinate 62,836,559 downwards.
AGACAACACACATTTCAAATTGGACTTTTTTTGGGAACACATATTATTTTTTCTCGTTGAAAGAATTTTTTTATAACACTGCTTTACTTTTAATTCTCAACTGTTAGCTCTTGTCATAAAGAATTATTAATTGAATTATACCAAGTTCAAATGAAACGCAGTTGGCTATTCGTAAAACAACAAGCGAACGATTTATGTTTAAGAATAATAATATAATAATATTTAAAATGTATATTGTCCGAAATCGTTTGCTCTCAACTGTTCAACTGTTCCCCTGCTCTGTTTGCTAATAAAAGGTTGTTATGACTGTTGTGGCAACATAACATCCGAAAAAGTTTATCGTTCGATGTTTAAACAAATGTACAAATTAGCATTTTGTTGGCAGAGGGAATGGAAAATGTCGTCTGCTTGATTTCGAACAATGTTGATATTACTTCAACGAAACCAGCTGCCATGGTATAATTATTCGCAACAGTTAACTACCTGTTTTTTTAATGGAGATATTTAGAATAAACACGGCTATCTACACTTATTTTAGTAATTTTTCATTGCAATAGAACAAAATGCTCTTTTTATTGGTGTTGCGGTTTCCGAAGTTGGATTTTCAGGTAAATGCTAACTTTCGTAGCAAAGTTTTTTAATTATTTGATAATTTTTATTATTTAGTTTAATAATTGTGCTTATCTTTAAAATGTAAACGGATTTTTATACAATAAAATATTAATTCTAAATTTTACTATTCTCTTATTATTTTTTTCAAGTGTTTTAGAAAATTCGATAATGTTTTAGGTCGCGATAAATAAAGTATTTGTAAGTGAATTGGCATTAAAAACTGTTTTAAAAGTTTATTGCACTGGGGTTCAAACAAACGTTACATATTATTTCGAAATGTACAAATGTTTTATGAAAGTGGCAATTTAAAAAACCGATATGCAGGTGGCTTTTTTATTGAAAAGTTCCTCTAAATATTTATATGTGTGCAATGTGAAAATCTATTGTAGTTGTGTGGGGAGGGGATGCATGTAAGCAAGCAAGTGAAAAATCTTAAATGCATATATTTCACTCTGTTTAAAGCTTTCAAAAAGTACCAATAATGGTATTTAAAATCTTTTTTCGAACTTGATAGGAATTTATGACATTTTATTTTAAAACGTGTGTTTTTAGTAAATGCACTAACTTATAAAACAGTTATAAATAGTTTATTGAAGTTGAATGAAGTATAGTGTAATTAATAATGTAAGTCTATGACAAGTTATGTTTTCTTGTATCAGTTAAAATAACTTCAATTTTGCAAGTTAGACTGAAGTACATTTATGGAACACTAATAAAAATATATGAGCAAATGAAAATAGTTTAGAAGTGCCCATATTTCAATTTTAACTTATTAGTGTATGTATATTTTGCCAATTTGATAAGTTTTTTTAATTGTAAAAATTTATGATATCGTAACATTAGATTGGACAAGTTCCAGATGTATCAATCAATCATGATGATCTCAATGTGTTAAAAAATTAAACATTCTTTTGAATATTTCCATATTATAATTTTCTCACATATGCGCCGAGAACGTTTGCATTGGGGCCAAATAGAACAATTTTGATCAATAAAAATTATCATTAGGAATTCTTTATAAATAAATCTCAACGAAAACATTAAGAAAGATTAAAAAAATAAATTTTGTTCGCAAGTTTATCACTCCGCCCGCCTCTTTGGATTTTATTATTACAGAACAAATTTAAAATTTTTGTTCAATATAGTCCTTAAGGAAGAAAATATTGAAATACAACATAAATGTTAAATATTATAAGTTTTTTATTATGTAAAATCGAGAAAACGGTGTCCTGAAAGCAAAATATGTTTTCAGAAATCTACTTATTAAAAAAACAGCATTCCCAGCTAAAAAAATGTGTATAATATTTTCATAAAAAATATGCATAAAACCTTCACAAATACTACAGTTGTTTGAAAACTGCAGTTTTAATACAGAAAAACCTTCAATTTGCATTTAACTTTTTTATTGCCAAAACTGCATAAAACTATTATAAAACTTGCACAAAATTGCAGTTTTGATGAATTTTTTATAAATATTTTATGCGGATTTACTGGCAAATAAATAAATAAAGGGAAATTAAAGGTTTTTGTCTGCATTAAAATTCTGACTTTCCTCGTATGAGCTGAAAAATTTCAATAATGCAGCAGAGACCTCAGCTCATTAGTAAAAAAAAATACATGTGTATAATATGGACGATATAGAGGTAGATCAACGAACTATAGGCTACATTCGAACCTGGCTTGTGCTACCTGTCTAAGTATTAACAGTATGCACGTAGGTGTAGGTTTTTCATGGGAGTTTCGTGAAAGAGCAACGAATTTCTTTAGGTACTTTATACCCCCTCAGCTAAAAGGGGGAATTCTTAAATTCTTCCCTAAAAATATACAATTTCTGCCTCCACCTCTCACCAATTATTTTTCTCAAAAAATATTAATAATTTTCATGCAAACAGGAAAAAGTTAGTAGATAAATATTGAATCAGCAAGTTACCATTGTCATTAACTATTTTTAACAGTAGTCAATAAGTTATTTTTAAAATTAGTAAATGCCTCCCTAATTATGAAATAAATTTAATGAACACATTTAAAGTTTGAGAATGCTTACAATATACGTGTTATAACGCTTAGTTTGTGTGATAATTTATAGTTATGGTAATTTAAAGATATAATAAGCGGTTTAGTTGACCGAAACTGGTAAATAGTAGTATAAAGCCTTCGTGATATAAAGTATTGTGGGAGTCAAAGAATCGACATTGCATGGTATTGTGCACCCAATAACCATTAAAACAAGAAATTTCCAAACTTAACGATTCAAATTTCCTAACTTGAACTGTTCAAAATTCCTAACTTAAAGATTCGAAATTTCCAACTTAACGACGTCGGGTGCCGGCTCGGGTGAGATCCTCGTTAATAACTGATCATGTTTTAAAAATACGAGGCATTGTTATCAGGTCTTTCCTTCGAGATGGGTTCTGAAACGTCGCCAATAGCCCAATAGTTAACCCCCTACGTTAATTAACCAGACCAAATTTAACTATCGAAATTCCCAACTCAACAGTTCCTAAAATTCCCAGTTTCAACTGGCCTCCAGTGGACGAGGAGTGGATAAAAGGCGTTCAGTTAGTAATCAGAGGATTGCCTGGTTGGAATCCGTGCGATGGCCTAGAAGGGGGGTAGGGAAGAACTTATTTTTTCTGGTTTTCAAAAATTTAAAACTCGATACTTTACTCGAAAGTTTGAAAAACAACTGAAATAAGAAAAGTTGATTGGATATTTAGATGTCTAATACGCATGTCTTTTATCCGTATGTTATGTTTTTTTATATCTAAAAATATTATAAATAATAAAATTCTTTAAAAATGGTATCTGCAAGTATTAATAAAATAAAATATATCCTATTATTAATTATCCTAATATTATTTATAAACACATTAAATTGATACTTTAATTGATCTCCAGTTGTTAATTATACAATCATATTTTTCACATCATATCATTGACATCCTACTGTTGTTATATATTTACTTCTTTGTATTTTTATTGATATAATTATTTCAAAAACTTTGGTATGGGTTAGATTTTATTAATTAACGTCGCATTAGGGCTGCACAGTGGGCTATTGGCGACGGTTCGGGGCCTATCTAGAAAGAATGACCCGGGAACGATGCCTCGGTATTTTAGAACCATGGTCAGATTACGAGGAGCATTTGAACTGACACCCAACGCCTTCAATAGACGTCGGGACTTTGGACCCCGATAAGATTTATTGAGTTCGTACCACTGATCTCTAACTGTAACTTCTGGATAGGGCAAGACATTTTGTTGACTTGAATCCGATATGGAGGCCGCCATGATGGGGCACACTTTTTTTGATACCGCAATATTTCGTATATTTTTCCTGTTATAATACGCCGAAATATATTATTTTAGGGTAAGTTTTTTTTTATTTTATTTTTAAACCCATTTTAAATGTAATCTGCTATTAAAATAGGAAGTCATTTGCAAGTCAAAGTAGAAGTAGTTAAAAAGCAAGAGCAAAAACTATCTGTTTGGCAATATAAATATTAATTCTATAAGAAGAAAATATAATATTTATATATATTTAATACTTCTACAATTCTTTGGTAATAAAAAACACCACTAAATCATTTTTAAAAAAATGTTGGGGCACCGTATGGCAGCTTTCAATTGGTTTCAACGCGCCCGTAGAGGAAACAAAGTTTGAGCCTTCCAGCAGTTACAGTTAGAGTTCAGTGGTTCGTATACACGCCGAAAATTTTTGTGGATGTTCTGGTCGATATTACTAGTATTTTGTAGTGAATCTGGCAATCCTCCGATCCCAATATCACTATTTTTTTTACTTTTCTTAAGTAAGTCCGTAAAAAAGTAGTGATCTTGTGATCGGAGGGTTGCCGGCTTTGCTACAAAAAAAATACTAGAAAAGTCGTCCAGAACATCCGCAAAAATTAACGGCGTGTATACGGGACAGGTGCACGATAAATCTGATCGGGGCCCAAAGTCCCGACGTCTATTGAAGGCGTTGGGTGCCAGTTCAGGTGTTTCCTCGTCATCTGACCGTGGTTCTAAAATTACGAGGTGCATGTATGAATGTGTGTGTGTGAATGTGTATGTGTTCCCGGGTCTTTCCTTCGAGATAGACCCCGAACCGTTGCCAATAGCCCACTGTGCAGCTCTAGTGCGACGTTATTAACCAAACCAAACCAACCTTAAGTAAGTCCGTCGCACAGGATCGAACCGGGAACCCTTTGATTCCCAGATGATGCCTTTCTCCACTGGGATATCTGGCACCCTTGAAAACTTTAGAATTCTGATGTATGAAACTTGAGTATTAAACGTACTTATCTAAGTTTACTTGACGCTTGCAAGGAGAGCGTGTCAAAAGTGTGAAGTCACTGGCTGTTTCCCAAATGGGCACTTTTTAGTCTTGCGACCGGAACTAAACCGCAAATCGCAAAGAGTGTAATAAAACGAGATTTATTATCGAAATTATGTCAAAAATGTTCAGACCTTCGGCGCCCACAACATTACACAATACTATGCGTTTTAATGTAAATAGTTCCATAGACGTTTGATAAAAAAAAATGAGTTCTGAATTATTTTTCGAATTGAAGGTCACAAATAAAAATGAGCGATACGAGCCGTCTGGTTTAAGTCAAAGAGAAAATCGTATAAAAAGTAAGAATAAAAATCGCTTGCTTGTTTTTTCGAAATAATTAGATAAAAATAAAGGAAGAGCAGATGTTTTCTCGAGTCAGCAAAAACAATAAATTTGAAACCGTTAGAATAACAAGAGAATATCAGACATGGTTTTGGTTTTTGAATGAGCTATCAAATTATAATGAAGTATTTTTATATTAATAAAATTAAAAATTGGTCTTGCCTCGAAGGTAAGGTTAGTTCACACCACAAATATAGTTTCTACCACAATATGGTTTCCCTGTTTGACGATCTTTTCCTTTTGTCGCTAAAGCTAAATGCTAAGTAATGAAACACGATGATGTCATGTTAGGATTACTTTAAGATAAAAATAACCTCATCTCCGCTTTTTGAAAACATGCTACGTTTATTTTTATTTAAAACTATACCTAACATGACGTCTTCATGTTTCTGTCTCAATACCCCCATGCTCACCGGAGGTTCAGGGAAATTCTTGTTCCCCTCCTCGAAATATAGCTATATTTTTATGATTCTTAGAGTAATTGAGTTTTTAATTATTTTTTTACTTGACTCTTAATGGAAAGGGTTTGAACCCTCCTTACCTACTTGTCTGATTAACAGGTATTTATGTAAATTACTTATGTTGTTACTATGTCTTCCAGTGTACAAGTATTAAACTTAAAAAAGAGTTGCTGGTTTGTAAATAAACTTTATGTTCCTAAGATAGTCTCGTCTCTGATTTTTTAAAAATTTAAATTTCATCATAGAGTTGGATGGAGTTCCAGCTCAGGTGCTGTTCTCGCCCTCTGACCATGGTGCTACATTAAAAGGCAACGTTCACGGGGTTTTCCATCGAGATATATCCCGAATCACCGCCAATGGTACCCTGTGAAGCTCCAGTGGGACGTTATTTAAAAATATGTTGTTTCATATTTGGATGCGCACGTGACTCATACTGGTTCCCGTATACATACGTTTATGTTGGTACATGGGATAAATCTTCCTTCATAAAGCCAACGCGTGTTGGTTTTTTGTTTGTATCCGTGTCGGTCAAAAATCTTCTAGGGAGAGAGCGTTGAGGTATTTCTTGGAGGCTATACTTAATGTGATTTTATTAAAAGTATATATTATGTACTATACCAAATCAAAAACATTAAGTTTAATTAAAAACAAAACTATTTAAAATACTACAATGTATATAAAATACTTTTACATTTTAAGAAAACAATTTAAATAAACGTTAAGGATATTTTTTATTGCTGACTAGCCATATTTTTTTCTAACACAATTTCTTTTATATAAATGAATGTTTAAGCATCGAAATTTATGAAACATTTTAAGTTAAACAGTAAGTGAAGTGTTCATTACATGACTATTATTTTAAATATGACTGTTTCATCTTTTATATATTTAAGATGATTTTTTAAATGATTTTCTTTGTCATTTTGAATAATTTATATTAGAGAATTTATACCAGATTGTTTGATATAATTCTTTAACTGTAAAGAAGTTAATTATACAGTGATGTCCTTAATTTACTGAAATTTTATTTGAAATAAAATATTTTAAAGATGTTGTGCTATCTATTAAAACCTATATTAATTATTCAACGTCTACTCTGATACTTCATTATTTGTTTTGCTTCAAAGGTAGTTACTAATTAAAGTATCAACTCTTTTTTTAGGATTTTTTTAAAAAATATTTTATATTTAGATCTAATTAGAATATCATTTTATTTAGAAATTAATAATAAATTATACACATTATCCAAAATTAAAAAAGAAACTCATTTAAAAAAAATCCTCTTAAATATATCATGAAAAATATTCGCACAAATACCTCTAATAAAAAATATATGCATAATTAAAACTAATTTCATTTGAAACTTGTAGTAGAGGTTTATTCGTAAATTTATAGCTTTGATAATTATAATAATTATTATAAAATAAGAAACTATTTAACGAAGAATACTAGTATTGAACCAACTATTTTATAATATTGAGTATTATTATATTACCCGAGCTCTAATTTAATTAAATAAAATGCGATGTTACTTATTTAAAAAACACAACAAAAAATTAAAATCGACGTTTCAGAAAACCCATGATTGATTATAGTCTGGGTTGCTCCATATTTAAAACAAGAAAAAAATTGGTAAAACAATTATATGTAAGCCTATTTTTTAATAAAAATAGTTTATTAAAGTTCAAGCATATAAATTTTACCTTGTTTCTGAGCATGTAAACAACTCATTTTATTCATTTATTTAATTTTTTTAATTTTTTTGATAAAGTTCGATTCATATTTTTACTGAAAAAATATATTTGGGAATCGAATCGACCTATTGTGAACTAATTTTTATTTCTAAAACCACTTAGTGACGTTCGATTATTTTATATCTGGAAATATGAAAAAAAAAGTTTAGGAAATAGTTTGAACACTTAATACAACTACCTTAAAAGTATTTTTATTTCTTCTAAAATCCGAACGTGTTTTGGGTCAATACAAGAAAAAAGTAAGTCACCTGTTTTATCTAACCTTCATCAGAAAACACTCCTTTCTTCACTAACAAAAGCATCTTTCCACTGCAAAACTGTAGGAGGTTTTCCTCTATAATGGCTCCATTCAATAGCAGGTACAATTCCATCACACTAAGCTGTTTCAAACAATCACAGCTTCCACGTACCCATTGAATAGCGCCATTGCTTTTGTTTTATAACCCTATATGCACCTGAAGAAGCTATAAAAACATTGCTTTTCCCCTGTATCTGTTGAATTTGACAGCATTGGAGGCGATGTATTTGCAGGAACGGGACACGTTTATGTGCTTGAGACATCTCCAAAAAATATTTCTCTTCTGGTGCTGGGCGAAGAAAAAATGGCCGAGTCGGAAGCTCGTATGCTTTTTCTCGGGAAAAGGATACGTGACGTTTAGTGTAGATAGGGGAGATACATGGATATTGGGATGTTGAGGGCCCGTCTGCAAACCTAATAGCGGATAAGTCTGGGTCATGTGTCTAATTTTTCAGGGGGGATTTTCAACGAGTGATTGTAAGGTGTTTCAAGGGAAGATACACGATAATTAAATGAACCAGTGGAACTATTACTGCCATTAAAATCCTTCTAAAATAATACATACAATTTATGTTTTTTAGAGTTAAGTAATTAAGTATTGATTGACGGTATAAACATGTTAATGGCATGTGTGCACTAACAAAAAAACTAAATAACTTTGTATTTGTTTTTTGAATATTTGGCAATATTTATAGATAAATTCGTATTAAAAAAATTAAAAATATTGTTATTCTGTAGCATTTCTTTTAAACTTTTATGAGTATGTGACAGTAATTAGTTGAAATGTAGTTATTTTTTATTTCAATAGCAATACACTATTGTAAAATGTAACCCACAATTCGAAAAAAAAATTAAATCTTATAATGCTAATGTGTAGTTATTTTGAGATGTTTCGTTTATAATTATTATTATCATTGTCTCGACAAGTATCTTTTTATGTGAACAATTCGTTATGAATAAAAATCCAAAATTGAATGTGAAATTTTAAATATTATTATAGTACAAAAATGTATTTATTATGTTATAATTATCATAATTTAATTAACTAATCCATATTTTTAAATTTAAGAGATCATGTGATCATTACTGTTGTTATAATACAATGTATTCTAAGGTGAATGAATTTGTAACAGTAATACCAGTGTCAGAATAAATGCACTTAAATAAATATAAAACAATAAAATATTACATCAAAAACTAATTATCTCAGTTTTAGAATATATGAACCCTCTCATAACAATCAGAAATATTTATCTTACGTTATATCATGTTAAAACTTTCAGGGAAGCCTAATGGGAAACGTAACACCTCTTATCCATTGCACAATGTCTAATTGCCAGTGCTACAGCCTAACATTGATACGTAATCCACATCAATATGAGTGTATACATCCCAAAAACATATCAATCCTGTTCTCATTTTCTTCTGAATCCCATTTCTGACCCAGAAATAGACTTTCCGAATAAGATCATTTTGCTTATTTAAGGCATCTCTGTTTGATGTTCATTGGCTAAGTATTATGGAACATCGAAATCTCTCAGGATTTGCCCTCGACCATCTATATTTCAGAATATGATGGAGGTTTTCTAAGAATCACGGTAATTGAAGAAAAAGAACAACCCCGTGAGAAATCAGCCAATGGAAGAGGCAGTAAGTGTTATTTAGGAGAAGGTTGGTTGTTATAATTGGCTAAGGTGATTCATGAAGTGTACATCTGTACCTCGGTAAAATAAGAGCCAATGTCCAAAATCTCTGATTTTGAGTGATGTCCATCGAATGCTTGTTACTCACCTAGTACACTGTTTTTGATAAAAATACTAGCTCAGAATAAAATTCAATATAAGGAATTGTATTTTTATTTCTTATAACTTTCTTCATTTTCAGGAAATATGGGAACTGCAAACTGCTCTTTACATTTGCTAAAATAGCGTGAGTGAGTCAAACAAAATAGTGATATTGAAGTAATAGGGACTTATTATTTTACAACAACTTAACACCTTTTATTTTTATTTTAACTAAAAAAATAAAGTTGAATAGCTCGAAAAATATTAATGGTCACATTACTGTTTAACGGCATCATACATTTTGCCGTTTAATGTAGCTGGTTTACTTTTAATGCCAATGTTATAATTACAATAATTCCTATAATAGTTATATACATTTGTTACTTGATATTATTCATTAAAATTCGAAATTTCATTTAAAATTCAAAAATTATATATCTTAAACGTTGATAAATATTCATTTAAACTATACATATAGTTCTTTTTATTGTACAACTAGCAAACTGGCCCGGAGTTGCTCGTGGTCAATTTGTGATGTAAGAGCTATGCGACTTTTTTAGTTATTGTAGCCAATCGAATATCGCTCTCTTACTCTATGTAAATTTATTGAATTATTTTGAGTAGTTATGGTGATATCTTAATGTACTATTTTTTAATTTTTATATTCACGACTTAACATGCTATCGCGTGTAAACAGATGATTAATTACATAAACGTGCGATATAGAATAAATAAATTAAAATACAATTATCTTCAATGTATTTAAAGATGTATCACAAACAGCTTAGAACTTAATAAATATAAAATAATATTTTTTAGGAGATATCCACTTTTTATTTTCCTTTGAAGTAATGGAAAAACGGATTACACTATACATATATTTAAAAAAATACTCAATCTTTTATCTGATGCATTCAGTTTTTTTTTAATCCAGGTATCAAGGTTTTTTATTGCAGCCCTCATACCAGTAATGAATAAAATTGGACGCAACATTGTTTTTAAGGTAACAAAAGCTTGACAGTAAGACGTCGAAATTTTTCAGAAAAAAAAATCAAAGTTTAATTTCTTTACTCTAATTATAAAGTACAAGGTTTATAAGGTGGGGCTTTTTATTTGTTTAGGTGCTTTCAATATTATATCTTGTATGATTTAATCCGATTACAAAGACTTCGACACTTCTTCTAATCCGTCCACCTTGCAGGGTCACGGTTCCAGTGACTTGACTTTAGCCTTCACGTGAACTGATAGATTTTTTTTTTGTGCTTCATAAATACGGGGGCGTTATTTTTTTCCAAGCCTTTACTCAAAAAATTGTTTTTATCAGAGTTTGACGTTGAAATGAAGATTAATTTAATTTTATAGATGGTTTGATGTTTTCGATATCACTTCACTGTTTTAACTGTAACAGGAGCACGTTTTTATACGATATATATTATTATGAGGCAAATTAGTTCATTCAAAATACATATATAATTTTACAGTAACTAATACGTTAAATTGTATTTTAATACAAAAATTGTTTCTTTTAATAAATACACAAGCTGCTAGGCCTCGCGTTGCTGGAGAACGAACTCGTTAAGGGACCTTTTACAAACAAAATGTGTTGTTACATTCAGGACTCAAACCCGCAACCCATTGTTCAGAAACCCCCGCGGTACCAATTAAGCTACAAAGGCACGTTCTGGTCATATTTGTACATTTTTAGCCTTTTATATACAAAGGAAATAGGTGTTTTGAAATTCACAGGCATACTCTTTAACGCTTACTTTTATTAATATAGATAAAGGTATAACAAGATAAAAAATGGTATAAACCAGCTTTTAAATGAGTATTTGTTATTTAAGGATATATATTTTTGTAGTACTGATGTAGAGATATTATAAAAATTCTTGTATTCAGCATATACAAACTTCTGATACATAAAACACCGTAAGCAGATTATACGTGAAGTCAAACAGATGGATAGATAATTCAGATTATAAATAAAAGCAATAATACATTCACATCCTTTATGAAAAAGAAAAAGCTACGAAAAACCAATTGGCAAATTTGTATGTACAATCTTTATAGTAGTATAGTAGATTAGTCCCCCAGACGTGGTAAATTTGAAATAATAGAGTAATAGACAAATAGAACAACTAATTTGCCAGTGGATATTGTTAAAATGTAAAGGAGTAACGGATTTTAAAAAGAAGTTAGATATGCATTAGGGGATAGTTAGGAGAACCTAGCTGGACCAACCTTGTTGGGCCTTGAGCCTGTTGTTGGTCGTCAATATTTGTATTTGTAATAGAATTGGAGTACTGATGGGGGGGGGGGGGGGGGTTGATTAGCAGATAATTTTATTGATATCAGTTAACACAAAGTCGTAAAACGTAAGCATGTTCTAAACACAAACCAGTAAAAATAAATTAGCTATCATTGAATAGTTTCTAATCATACACAACCATACCCAATTCCTGAGGAATGGTTAGTTAAGCCTAGTCATACATCAGGTTCATAGGCCATGTTATAGGTCCTGCCAGGACAATATAACTAAGTGCCGAGTTTTAAAGTAAAAAAAAATATTAATTTAATTTCCGTCGAGGAAATTTTAAATAATCTGTTTTCCCTGATTTTTTCCGTATACATGAATTTGAGAAGACTAGAATATTTCGTGAAGACTCGTAATTATTATTCGTACATTATTTGATTTAAATCGAAAACATAATTGAAAGGGAATGGGAATGAAAGGGGTATGTACCATTTTAAAAATAAAATTGTGTTATCGTCATTATGAAAGGGGTAAAGTGTTGGCCTGCTTTATGACACTGACTACATAACTTTAGACGCCTTATTAAAGTAGATATTAGTGTCTCCAATAAAGTATATGACTACAACACAATTCGAAATGAAAATATAAATAAAATAAAATAACTCAAAACTTACTATTTTTTTATAAACAATCACCAAATGATGTTTTTCTGTTCTGAGATACTACCAGTCATAGCTTTCACAGCTATCTAAGGATATTTAGAATGCGCATAGCATATTATATTTAAACTTTATGTACGTTTGGCAAGAAAAACTTTATGGTAATTATTATTAAAGTAAGTATAAAAAATTGTATTATAAATATAAAGAATAATACTATAAAAAAATTTAATCATAATAAATATGTTATAGAGCAAATGTTCTATTAGTTGGCATGAGAGAACATGCAGCATTTATAGAGAAAACTAATTCATATATTTTGTAAACTATGTAAAAGAACGCAGTTATTAAAGTCAAGAATTAAAAATTCTAGATAACACACGCTTAATTATTTATGTTTATTTATAAAGCTATTGAACTTTTTATATAAAATAAAAATGCTTTTTAAAATATATATACACAATCCAGCGAAATATTTTGTTCATAATTAGTGAAACATTATATTTTTTAATAAAAAAATACATTTAAAAACCTTAATTACTGCTTAAACTTTTTTTTATCTATATATGATGTATAAATATGCTTTTATAAATTTTATCATATTAACTATTTAAAATAAGTTACTAAATAACTTGCATATAGTATGTTCATGAAGTCCAGGACATTATTTGTTGACTATTTTTTATAATATATTATAGAATATAAATAAAAATTATCAGCCGTTAGTTTGACGTCAATTTTAAATGAGTATTCATTTTACGAACAAGTGAACAGACTAAAGAAAGTTCATATTCACAATTTTCTTTCAAATTACTAAAAACATTAATCATTATTATAAAATTAAATCACAATTCTTATTTTTTTTACACAAATATTAATGTTTAGGATATTTTGAGATGTATTACGAAAATGAGTATGTTAATATACATTCCTTTGCAGGAGAAATTCAATCAGTTTCTTAAAGTCGACTAATGCATTTCTCACTTTATTCCATTAATTGAATTCTGGGGAATCTCCTGATGGGAAATGCTATTAAAACATCAGATTATTAAAATATTTCCTAAACCATAACCAAACTCATTGATCGCGTTCCGAAACACTTGCGAATCAAATTATGGTCCAGCCAAAAATGGAAAAGAGGTTCATAATTATGTTTTCCAAAATATTTTCTGAGACAGGTTAGGAAGTCATTTGTTTTGATAAATATTTTAAAAGATAAATGGTAGTATGATGTTGAAAATATTGTACTAATCAATAGTGAGACCTAATTTGTTTTATATAGTTATTAATATTTGTTTAAATAAATAAAATTGTAAATAAGTATTTGATTAAAATTTATATAAACAATTTGTTATTTATAAAAGTATAATTTTTCTAAGAAAATTAACTCTTTTTTACGGTATATAATATTTTCGTACTTATAAATAATTGTATAATGTTTTGTTATTAATGAATGTATTTCATACTTTTCCGATAACATATATAATATCTATCGCTGATTTTCCGATAATTTTTATATATTGTCCGATATATATATATATATATATATATATATATATATATATATATATATATATATATATATATATATATATATATATATATATATATATATATATATATATATATATATATATATATATATATATATATATATATATATATATATATATATATATATATATATATATATATATATATATATATATATATGTATATATATATGTATATATATATATATATATATATATATATATATATATATATATATATATATATATATATATATATATGTATATATATATATATATATATGTATATATATATATATATATATATATATATATATATATATATATATATATATATATATATATATATATATATATGTATATATATATATATATATGTATATATATATATATATATATATATATATATATATATATATATATATATATATATATATATATATATGAAAGAATATTTCTGTAACCACCCCTCTTTTAAATCCCGAACTCCTTTGTCAAACCCCTCTTAATATTCCGTAACATCTATCTCTTAAAATACCTAAGTGCAATTTGCGCATTTTCCCTCTTGGTCATAAAACTCTCCTTTGCCTATAACAAATCACTCCGTTCTCATGATTTATGCTGACTCTTCAAGGAGTTCCTACCCACGCACATATTTTCTAATTCCCCATCACTCAGGGATTTCTAAGTTCAACTGCACCCGTTTCCCCTAAAATTAGCCTTGCCCGAATAACGACTGTGGTCCGAGACGATGATAATTCCCTTTTTCCCTCTTCATGTCATATGATCATCCCTATGTGAGAACACTTCGATTCTGTTTTTCGTTCCGTGAAGACGTGTCCTGGCTTTGAGCTCTTTGTGAATAAACTTGTTCTTTGTAATGTACCACTCGACCCGACCATGACTTAATTTACGACTGCACACCACCATAATGGGATGACCACCCTATGGGTCATTTCATAAGTCGACAGAGATGTGGGTACCTGACTTTTTCGATGACAACGAATTATTCTCAGAGCCAGGCACCATGCCCAAACGCTGCCACGCCCTAACAGAGCGAGAGAAGTGTACTGTCCCGAACTGAAACTGAATGTGCGCTTTCTCTCCGATCAACACCGCTATATGTGCACCCCTGTTTTCCACCTATGCAGACATTTCGAAACCACCAGTATGTACCGTGCACTCCAGACAATGGCGTATCTCCGTAACAACAATCACCTCGTGACGCATCCAGCGACGTCGCCTCAAAACAAACAATCTAGCTGTCCGGCGCTGACCCCAACAATCCAGTGAGTCGATCGCCAACACCAACAAACCTCATCCGAGGGATGCCCGACGTACGATCCGGCAGTCAGGAACTCTAGCGCCGACCACCCGATGACAGATCCCAGCCGTCCACAACAAAGCGCGACGCATCTTCTTTGAAAAGCACTCCAAGCCTCTATGCTCCAATCAACCACCTCCCGATGTCCAACAACGGGCATCGTTCTTTCAACATTCACCCGCTTTTTCTGTTGACTCAATGTGAAGATATCGTGGCCTACATTCTGCCAGCAACTGTCTTCTCATAATTCAAGAGCGATTTCCACCCCCACTAGGATTTACCACACCCCGTTCAGCTCCCCAACTAGCTGTGTAAACCGACACCATCATCGGAGATCTCCCTTCGCCAGCGCCTTCTTCTTTCATTCCCCCCTACAGCGGACCCTCTCTGTGAAAGAAGTGACTCCCCCCATCCACAACCAGCTGTGTTGTTGACAAACAAATGTGCGGTTCTGCTCGTCGAAGGCAAGGTGTTGTTTAGTTCAGTGCCCACAGAGATTGGAAAGATGGATTCTACAGTGTTGTTTTTTAATGAGGCCTACAGGAGGTACCATGATATAAACTCTACCGAGATATATGAAAAAGAGTTTGAGTATTTTAATTTGGCGCAATTTAATTTGAATGGTAATTAAATTAGTGTAGGAATTTTAAGCAACTTTGATTTTTTTTATTTTAACATTGCAGAAGTTTAAATTGAGTTTTCTTTGATTAGTTCACGTTAAATTGATTTTAAATGTTTATTAATGAACTGATATTAATTTTTCATATTAATGATTTTTAAGTGTTTCAAATTAAATTTATTTTTTGTAAACAAAGATTTTTTTTGTAATAAGATTTAAGAGTTATAAATGTTGAATAGTTTCAAGGAATTAATTAGACTTAATAGTTTATTTCAAAATATAATAGATTCAGAATTTCATTTAAATTTTTTAAACTTTAACTTTAATTATTTTTATTTTAATGACCATTTTAAAAATAATTTTTACATATAATAATTTTTATGGTATTTTATACAACAAAGGAATTTATGAATAATTGTGTGCCACTAAGTTTATGATCGTAAATTTTTTTTTAATATGATGATTATGTTCTGTTACATAAACTGTGCGATATTTTATTATGATCTGAAAATAGATTTTATTTTTGAATTTTAATTATTCTGATTATTATTACCTATTATTTTTAATTTGTTATATTTGTATAACCTACAGTTTACAATGTCAGTAAACCAAGATAATCTACATGAAACACCAAATACTAAGGCATCTTTAATTTCACCTGAGAATACTAACTCATATTCTGCCATGAACCAACAGGCTTTTTTAAATGAAACTGGGGCTAGTTCTTCGAATTTTGATTGGGCTACGAGCACAATATTCCCAAGTATCTTCCTTCTTTGGTATGTTTTGACGAGGGGATGTCCACATGTCAATTTAGACATGTCAAAATTCCATCAAACACCCAACATGTGCGACATCCACAAAATGTCACTGAAAGGGAAGATCCCGACCAGAGCCTGACCCCGATTTATGACTTTTTTCCCACGTCCGGATACATGAAAACAAAACCAGTTGAATAGCTTCAATTTTATATCTATAATTTCAGTAGTGTTTAGATTTTTATTACCATGAATTCTATTATTTTAAGTTGTTCATTTTATTTGTATAATTGTTATCAAATGTACCCAAAGTGTTATAGTATGTCAGTGCACTTATTTTCCACTATTCCATGGAATACTACAGAACTTTGAAACAATCAACCTAAAACATAGGTTCACGAGGATCCTCATCACTCAACATTCACTCATTGAAAGTGATCTGTTTTCAGAAAGCACAAACTTTCTTCAATGGCCATCTTCATTTTTTTATACACATTTTTGATGACGAGGGTCCTTCAACAAATGGCGGCCAAAACAACATCTTCTACCAAAAACTCTATTTTAATACAAAACTCGTATTAAAATTTGTAAAAAAAATTTGTTTTTCGTTTTCAGGTACTTTGGCGACAACTCGAACTGTTGAAGTTGAGTTAGTCTTTCACTTAAAATTCAAAACAAAAATTGAATTTGCAAAAAGAAAGGTATTTTGAATAACATTATGTACGAGGATGTTTGTTGAAGCCTACCATTGTCTACCATTTTCAATTTTTTTTTCAAACATGTGTGAAACATCACAATAGTTTCTTTAGATTTTTATTTTGTCGACATGTCATTTTGTTCATAATTTTACAGTATTATGTGTTTACATGTTCTGCGCGCATTTATTTAATCATTTAGTCATTTCTTTTGAAAGTTTGTATTGATGTTTTGAAATGTTTCTTGATATATTTTTTCTGTATATTATATCTCCAAAAGTCAATGTTTGTTTTGATAGCAAATTTTTATATAATCATAGTCTTGTGAATCGAATCGAGGCACAGTCGTTTGCCCACCTATGTCCATGAGTTTTCAAAATTTTCGTTACCACTGTCATTAATATTTCTTTTCTCATTTTCCACTTTCAGATTCTTCATGTTGATCCGATGGTCTGATCAATCATTTGGTTAACCTCCTCTTCATTTCTTTGCTTGTCTTTTTCTCGCCTAGGTACTCATCGCGGGCGATGTGTAACACTTTTGCGGGAGGGATATGAAAGAATATTTCTGTAACCACCCCTCTTTTAAATCCCGAACTCCTTTGTCAAACCCCTCTTAATATTCCGTAACATCTATCTCTTAAAATACCTAAGTGCAATTTGCGCATTTTCCCTCTTGGTCATAAAACTCTCCTTTGCCTATAACAAATCACTCCGTTCTCATGATTTATGCTGACTCTTCAAGGAGTTCCTACCCACGCACATATTTTCTAATTCCCCATCACTCAGGGATTTCTAAGTTCAACTGCACCCGTTTCCCCTAAAATTAGCCTTGCCCGAATAACGACTGTGGTCCGAGACGATGATAATTCCCTTTTTCCCTCTTCATGTCATATGATCATCCCTATGTGAGAACACTTCGATTCTGTTTTTCGTTCCGTGAAGACGTGTCCTGGCTTTGAGCTCTTTGTGAATAAACTTGTTCTTTGTAATGTACCACTCGACCCGACCATGACTTAATTTACGACTGCACACCACCATAATGGGATGACCACCCTATGGGTCATTTCATAAGTCGACAGAGATGTGGGTACCTGACTTTTTCGATGACAACGAATTATTCTCAGAGCCAGGCACCATGCCCAAACGCTGCCACGCCCTAACAGAGCGAGAGAAGTGTACTGTCCCGAACTGAAACTGAATGTGCGCTTTCTCTCCGATCAACACCGCTATATGTGCACCCCTGTTTTCCACCTATGCAGACATTTCGAAACCACCAGTATGTACCGTGCACTCCAGACAATGGCGTATCTCCGTAACAACAATCACCTCGTGACGCATCCAGCGACGTCGCCTCAAAACAAACAATCTAGCTGTCCGGCGCTGACCCCAACAATCCAGTGAGTCGATCGCCAACACCAACAAACCTCATCCGAGGGATGCCCGACGTACGATCCGGCAGTCAGGAACTCTAGCGCCGACCACCCGATGACAGATCCCAGCCGTCCACAACAAAGCGCGACGCATCTTCTTTGAAAAGCACTCCAAGCCTCTATGCTCCAATCAACCACCTCCCGATGTCCAACAACGGGCATCGTTCTTTCAACATTCACCCGCTTTTTCTGTTGACTCAATGTGAAGATATCGTGGCCTACATTCTGCCAGCAACTGTCTTCTCATAATTCAAGAGCGATTTCCACCCCCACTAGGATTTACCACACCCCGTTCAGCTCCCCAACTAGCTGTGTAAACCGACACCATCATCGGAGATCTCCCTTCGCCAGCGCCTTCTTCTTTCATTCCCCCCTACAGCGGACCCTCTCTGTGAAAGAAGTGACTCCCCCCATCCACAACCAGCTGTGTTGTTGACAAACAAATGTGCGGTTCTGCTCGTCGAAGGCAAGGTGTTGTTTAGTTCAGTGCCCACAGAGATTGGAAAGATGGATTCTACAGTGTTGTTTTTTAATGAGGCCTACAGGAGGTACCATGATATAAACTCTACCGAGATATATGAAAAAGAGTTTGAGTATTTTAATTTGGCGCAATTTAATTTGAATGGTAATTAAATTAGTGTAGGAATTTTAAGCAACTTTGATTTTTTTTATTTTAACATTGCAGAAGTTTAAATTGAGTTTTCTTTGATTTGTTCACGTTAAATTGATTTTAAATGTTTATTAATGAACTGATATTAATTTTTCATATTAATGATTTTTAAGTGTTTCAAATTAAATTTATTTTTTGTAAACAAAGATTTTTTTTGTAATAAGATTTAAGAGTTATAAATGTTGAATAGTTTCAAGGAATTAATTAGACTTAATAGTTTATTTCAAAATATAATAGATTCAGAATTTCATTTAAATTTTTTAAACTTTAACTTTAATTATTTTTATTTTAATGACCATTTTAAAAATAATTTTTACATATAATAATTTTTATGGTATTTTATACAACAAAGGAATTTATGAATAATTGTGTGCCACTAAGTTTATGATCGTAAATTTTTTTTTAATATGATGATTATGTTCTGTTACATAAACTGTGCGATATTTTATTATGATCTGAAAATAGATTTTATTTTTGAATTTTAATTATTCTGATTATTATTACCTATTATTTTTAATTTGTTATATTTGTATAACCTACAGTTTACAATGTCAGTAAACCAAGATAATCTACATGAAACACCAAATACTAAGGCATCTTTAATTTCACCTGAGAATACTAACTCATATTCTGCCATGAACCAACAGGCTTTTTTAAATGAAACTGGGGCTAGTTCTTCGAATTTTGATTGGGCTACGAGCACAATATTCCCAAGTATCTTCCTTCTTTGGTATGTTTTGACGAGGGGATGTCCACATGTCAATTTAGACATGTCAAAATTCCATCAAACACCCAACATGTGCGACATCCACAAAATGTCACTGAAAGGGAAGATCCCGACCAGAGCCTGACCCCGATTTATGACTTTTTTCCCACGTCCGGATACATGAAAACAAAACCAGTTGAATAGCTTCAATTTTATATCTATAATTTCAGTAGTGTTTAGATTTTTATTACCATGAATTCTATTATTTTAAGTTGTTCATTTTATTTGTATAATTGTTATCAAATGTACCCAAAGTGTTATAGTATGTCAGTGCACTTATTTTCCACTATTCCATGGAATACTACAGAACTTTGAAACAATCAACCTAAAACATAGGTTCACGAGGATCCTCATCACTCAACATTCACTCATTGAAAGTGATCTGTTTTCAGAAAGCACAAACTTTCTTCAATGGCCATCTTCATTTTTTTATACACATTTTTGATGACGAGGGTCCTTCAACAAATGGCGGCCAAAACAACATCTTCTACCAAAAACTCTATTTTAATACAAAACTCGTATTAAAATTTGTAAAAAAAATTTGTTTTTCGTTTTCAGGTACTTTGGCGACAACTCGAACTGTTGAAGTTGAGTTAGTCTTTCACTTAAAATTCAAAACAAAAATTGAATTTGCAAAAAGAAAGGTATTTTGAATAACATTATGTACGAGGATGTTTGTTGAAGCCTACCATTGTCTACCATTTTCAATTTTTTTTTCAAACATGTGTGAAACATCACAATAGTTTCTTTAGATTTTTATTTTGTCGACATGTCATTTTGTTCATAATTTTACAGTATTATGTGTTTACATGTTCTGCGCGCATTTATTTAATCATTTAGTCATTTCTTTTGAAAGTTTGTATTGATGTTTTGAAATGTTTCTTGATATATTTTTTCTGTATATTATATCTCCAAAAGTCAATGTTTGTTTTGATAGCAAATTTTTATATAATCATAGTCTTGTGAATCGAATCGAGGCACAGTCGTTTGCCCACCTATGTCCATGAGTTTTCAAAATTTTCGTTACCACTGTCATTAATATTTCTTTTCTCATTTTCCACTTTCAGATTCTTCATGTTGATCCGATGGTCTGATCAATCATTTGGTTAACCTCCTCTTCATTTCTTTGCTTGTCTTTTTCTCGCCTAGGTACTCATCGCGGGCGATGTGTAACACTTTTGCGGGAGGGATATGAAAGAATATTTCTGTAACCACCCCTCTTTTAAATCCCGAACTCCTTTGTCAAACCCCTCTTAATATTCCGTAACATCTATCTCTTAAAATACCTAAGTGCAATTTGCGCATTTTCCCTCTTGGTCATAAAACTCTCCTTTGCCTATAACAAATCACTCCGTTCTCATGATTTATGCTGACTCTTCAAGGAGTTCCTACCCACGCACATATTTTCTAATTCCCCATCACTCAGGGATTTCTAAGTTCAACTGCACCCGTTTCCCCTAAAATTAGCCTTGCCCGAATAACGACTGTGGTCCGAGACGATGATAATTCCCTTTTTCCCTCTTCATGTCATATGATCATCCCTATGTGAGAACACTTCGATTCTGTTTTTCGTTCCGTGAAGACGTGTCCTGGCTTTGAGCTCTTTGTGAATAAACTTGTTCTTTGTAATGTACCACTCGACCCGACCATGACTTAATTTACGACTGCACACCACCATAATGGGATGACCACCCTATGGGTCATTTCATATATATATATATATATATATATATATATATATATAATGTGCTTCAATGCTATGTTTGTAAGAAAATGAAGAAAGCATTGTGGCCCATCACAAAAAAGATTGATTTTGATAACTGCTCTAGCACGATGTCCGAAGCATGCCAATTGGTGAAGTCAACTACATTAAGAATAGCTTCGAACAAATTTAAAGACATTTCAACCCAAAAGGATATACAGGAAAAGGAAAAAGGGAAAGACAGAAATGGCTTTGAAAATCAGGAGGAAAGAACATAAGAAACATCATAGTGAAAATTCCCGATGTTCCGAGTGCAGTGCAGAGGAGGTAGGCGAGTGGTTAATGTGTTATACTTCGGACTTTGTATTTCAAAATGTTTATGACGATGAACTCATGCAAAGTGTGAAAGAAGATTTCATAGATAGCCCATATGATGACAACGACAGAACTACTCAAGTAGACGGCCCAAATGATGACAACGGCATTACTACTCAAACAATTCAGCTTGTAAAAAAACATTTGATTACCCTGACACAGAGATGGATCGGCATTCTGAGTGCGACCATCAACAGGTTCTAACCGACAAAGAGATGCACAGCACGGAAATGAGTAAATATAGCAAAACAACTGAATTTTACCAATATCCTTACACAATGATACATTTTAATAAAGTTTTTAACAGCAATATGTAAACAAAATTGTTTCCATAGTATTTAAACTAACTAAACATACTAACATACACATGCAAAATTCATTTTTTTAATAAGAAATAGCCATTTTTCGTGAATTACACAATTATCCAAATATTTGATTATCCGAATGGGATCTGGTCCCAATCGATCCAGGTGATTGTTTTAATGTATTTACATTTTATGTCCATAAATTCAGGTAATGATAACTAGCACAAAATTAGTTAGTGGTATTAAAGAATATCCAGGATAAAATATGCAATTTGCACTATAGAAGGACGACGTCTAAATAGTTTTGTGTTATTACGTTATAACATTTTAAAACGTATAACAGCTTAAAAAAACATATTGTTTTAAGAACATATTGGTTTTGTTTTTTTACAATGAATACAAATAAATTAAATGACAATACATAAAATTAACTTTTAGTTGCGTATGACCCATTATTAACGGACGTTATTATCGCGCGTCAGTTTTTGGCGGAAGGTTCTGCCATTGCTGAATACAAACATTTTGGTTTGTATTCACCAATCTGCAAAATCTACCGCGCGTAAATAACGCCCGTGTTGAATGGTCCTGATTATAATACTTACAATCAATAAAATTCAATTACGAATAAACACATTTTAATGTTTTAAATTTAAACTTGTGGCATGTAATGTTACCACATTAAGTAGGTGGAGCAGAATAAATGAAATTAAGTACTAAACTAGTAGTAATTTACGTCAGAAATATTTTGCTTCTTGAAATTGAATAAATATTATTAATTTCTTGAAACTTTCGTCTAGACGGTATTAAAATACTTATAAATGTATAAATATCACGTTTCTATGAACCATTTCTTTCTTGAAAGCATTTTTTTAATTTTTTATAAAGTTTTCGTATGTTTTGTGTAAATATGTGTGTAAATTATGCTTTTAAAATATGTATATTTTGTAATATTTTTTTATAGTCATTTTTTTTAAAAATATGTATATTTAGACTTGTTAAATAAAAAATGCGATAATTTTGTATTTAATTTATTTTTCACAAATTAATTGGATTGTGCAAAATATTACATGATTAGTCTGGATTTTTGTTATGAATACAAAAAATAATTAAGCCTTACTTAAGATAATGAACAAATATGGGAATAAAAATATTTAAAAAATATTAGTTAGCAATGCTATCACTGAACTTTAATGACAGATTGCGCCTTCCTTGTGCCGGTAAGATTCACCTTTACGATGGTATAAAAAGTGTTCCTTTTTTTTAGCAGAGAAGCCAGTACTAACACCATAAAATTGTCTGCTTGACAAAAGTAAACTTATATTGTAAAACCCGCACTGTGTTCGTCATAAGCCGACAAGTTCAATTTTTAATTAAGATTCTAGTTCAAAGTGAATATAAACCTTATCGACAAGACACATAAATTAGTGTAAGTCATGTACAAAAATACTTCCGTAATTCCCTTTTGGAAAGATTTTACCATGTATGTTCCATCATTAACTACTAGCTACAAACCTATAGTGTTATCAAATCAAAACATATCAATTCATAGAATATCAAAAAGTTAACAATTTATATGTTGTGTTTCTATTTCCAAAACATAAGATAAATAGACAATACTATAAGATAACATTAATGTATTATAAATCTTAAATTTTAATATCCATACATGACACTGGATATCATCGATGATATAAAGCTAATGTGAACTATAATTATTTATACAGAATCATTTCCAAGACATGTAAAAATAATCTGCCCCCATGAAACACTTACGGAAAAAGCAGCCTCTCGAAATTCCATCTTGAAATTGCATTCACCTGTAACTACCACCCCCTCTTACCTGCCCGCATCCCCTACAGACT
This sequence comes from Troglohyphantes excavatus, assembly GCA_963932185.1. Lineage (NCBI taxonomy): Eukaryota > Metazoa > Arthropoda > Arachnida > Araneae > Linyphiidae > Troglohyphantes > Troglohyphantes excavatus. The sequence continues at coordinate 62,812,019 of OZ010668.1, read as the reverse complement.
ACCCGGGTGAAGCGAAAAACAAATTCAGCCTGCTTCCTGGAAAATTGCAATATTCATATTCCCCTTGCAAAACGGGCGGGGGAAGTGGGGGAGGAGAGGGTAAGAATTTTTAAATTATTCTGAAAATGACGCAGCTGATTAAAAGAAATGCGAATTCATTATTTTATTAATAGGTTTCTTGCTCAAGAAAGCTCACATTAAAATTGCATTTTGCCTCCCAAGGGTTATTTGCCTTACGAGGAACGGCAGTGAGAGTCCCGATCCCGGAAACGGGAAAAGTGGTATGAGTAAAAATGATGCTTGATGATTTGGTCAGGAGGTATCCTGTTTCCTCTTTCTCCTGTGGGATTATGCAAATTAAGTAAAGTTTGAAGGAAGTAGTTTTTTTTTTAAATGGTATAACTCTTTATGCAATTACATTTTTCAGAGTCAACGGATTATTTTAATGATAACTGCTGAGATGACTTTTGCTTGAATGACAATAGGGGCCTGATAATGAATTTATTTCACTTATTTTTATAAAGTTTATATTACGAAAAACTGTTGTTTTGCTATTATTTGTGTTTAAATTCTATATGAAAAGTAGAAATTTATAAATATAATAAGAGCATTATTATTTTATAAGAAAATACTTTTTGAAAGAATTGCTGAATTAGTATTTCGGTTTTACTGCATTTTTTCGTCAAACCAAATTGAATAAATATTAAACTTTAAGCATAATATTTTCTCCTGACCTGATTATATTGCCTTTATTATTGCTATACTTTAAATACGATGTGCCTAGTTACTGAAGTTAACTGAGTTGTATAATATATAAGCGATGTAGTGGCGCCAAAAGTATGTTGTATTATGCCGAAATAGCTAAATAGGATACAGCCAAACAATAACCATATATTTACAATGTGTGATTACCAATAATACGTCTGTTTGTATTGAAACCCACAATATATATATATATATATATATATATATATATATTTTATTTTTGAAATCAAATGTAAGTTGTATAAATATTTTGTAATTCTGAATACCACACCACAATACTTAAGAAGTCACACGTTTTCCTAAAGTGTTTTATATTGCTACAAAAACTTTATAAAGTAAAATGAACATTTTGATAAATTATAAAAATTATTTAGATCTATTATATTTATTCATATATTCTTCCTTTGCTTGAATAAAAATGTGCACATGTTTCTATAGAGTTAAAATTATAAATATAAAATAATAAATCTTTATCCATATGAAAAATTATTCTAAACCAGTAAATATTTAATTATATTACAAAATAAATCGTACATCATCTTAACTCACAATTACTTCCTAGTTTTTTTTAATTCAGTGATAGAATCATAATCTCAGGATTAAGCCAACAAAAAAAAGAAGAAATAACGCCACCTCACCAAAGCAGTCAACAACAAATAAAGGTCAGCCTGGACTGTGCTATATACTTTGACCAACTTATCTGTGTTGAAATGAGAAAAGGCGTGTCCCTAAAACATATTCTTGAACTCGAATTAAATCTCGTAAAAAAATAAAATCAGTATTGGTGGAACTGTATCAGTACAACCTTCAATTTCATACAAGAATAAAAATGTTTAATTAAAAATCAACAGACATAAGGAGTTCTGCAATTTGCTTAAAATTAGTTCTACCCTAAAAATCCATTTATACCACTTTGCTTTCCAATCCATCCAAAACAAGTAAATTGTCTTCCTTCAGATATTTCATCTTTAAGGCATCCCAACAGAATCACCGTAGGCCTTAAAGGTACTTAATTAGTTAAGGGATTTTTCCGTGGTTCTAAATAATTCAGCGGGCATGCCGTACACAGGATTAACTATAGGACTAACTTCTAATCCGACACCCCACTGAAAGCCCACGCGTCTCCTTTTAACCAGTAAATTTTCCCAAAAG